>JAOTOM010001557.1:40000-72788 GCA_034440615.1 Ashinkailepas kermadecensis | reverse complement strand
AATCCTGTCTTGCCAACACAGAGGAGACCAATGCAAGCTGACACTGTAGCCAACTGAGCTATCAAGATGGTACGTTCATTCGAGGTCATTATGTAGCCCTTTTTATATTTGTGTCTGGTATCCCTGATTTCCGGACATCAATCGATGTCGGCGGGTGTGCTGAGTCCGAATTGATCGTCATTGATCGAAATTTGGAGACAAATATTAGTCGAGACCGCTCCACGGTCTCCCAAATTTTACAAATTTTGAATTTTTGGCATATATTGCTCTTTGCAGCAAGATATATATTTTATATTAGTGCTGAAAATCATCCTATGTATAGGTTAATGGGCGTTTTATCTTCATTCAAAATTTGTATAGTAATTTGGCACAGTGGTCTTCTCATACGAGGACGAAAACCGCTACCACTTTGCTCGTAGTTGTGCACTTTGAACATAGGTGGCAGAACCGGAGACGCGATGAGCCGGTATGGGAGCGCGGGATAATGCCTATTTTTTCATTCGAAAATTTTTTTTGTTCCCATTGTTTTGGGACATTTAGCCTGTAATAACCCTTCATCTCCATATAGTACTACTGTTTTAAAAAAGCCAAAAAAAAACTTAAAAAAAAAATTAAAAAAAAGGCCTGAATTAAGGAAAGTGCTTAATAATGGGGTGTTTTTTAAGTTGGTTTTTTTTATTTTTTTGTTTAATTTATTAAGTAAATTTAAAAAAAGGTATCTAAAAAAAAGAAAAAAAATAAAAATCTCTATCTCTATCTCTATCTATCTCTATCTCTTTTTCTCTTTCTCTCTCTCTCTCTCTCTCTCTCTCTCTTTTTTTTTTTATAAAAAAAAAAAAATAGAGAGAGAGAGAGAGTGAGAGTGAGAGTGAGAGTGAGATAGAGAGAGAGAGAGAGAGAGAGAGAGAGAGAAGGGGGAGCAGGACAGATAGAGCGGATCTTTCTGAACACTGAGCTGCGTACTGTTCAAGCACCACTCGTTTGTAACATAATTGATACGGTCATATTCGTGTCAATTACCCAAACAGCACACGCCATGCATGGTGAACGTTCGACCGAATGAGCCAATGCAGTGGGGCGCATTAAAGACTAACGATCCTGCGCTCATCAGGTCCAACTCGTCGACTAGCTCGGCTGTGTACTACGATATAGTGCACGGATCACAGGAGCACACTAACAAGTTCCGCACGTTCGTCATCTACGAGGACGACGGCGGCGCCATCATCAAGTACGGCGGCAGTCGGCCCCTCGACTACGAGCAGATCCAGGAGTACAACATCACCGTGCGCGCCACGGTATGTGCGGCGCGGCTGAGCCTACCCCAACTAGCTGTCGGCGGTTTGTGTCGGCTGGACTGTCGGTGGTATATGTCGGGCGGGCTGTCGGCGGTATGTGTCGGGCGGGCTGTCCGTGGTATGTGTCGGACCGGCTGTCGGTGGTATATGTCGGGCCGGCGGTCAGTGGCATGCGTCGGGCCGGCTTTTTGTAGTTGTATTTGCGATTTCAACAAACCCATTCCATAAAATGGATTAATATTTGGTTTGAGTCAGATTACAGTCAGATACAGTTCACAAACATGAGCAAAAATGGATGCAGTAAAACAACAACATACAGGGAATAACCGAACACGTACAGTCAATTTTAAAGACGTCGTGTTAAGCATCGCGACGAACTTGCCCCGTGTCCGAGAAGCGGAAGTGGCCAGCAGCAGTAGGTTCCAGGCCGAGGCTGCCCGGAAGGAGAAGGCTCTACGTGTCATGCTTAGGCGGAAAGGCGGTGGCTCCAGCGCCCCAGCCACCATCGTACGGGTGGAGCGCCGGGAGACATCCGACCGCCGGCTGGACAGAGAATGGATCGCCTCAGGGGCTCGCGGATCATTCAGGGCTCTAAACACAGCGATGTTGTCGCGATGGGTGACGAGGTCACGGACACTACGCCAGCCCAGCGTTGCCACTATCGACGAGATATGATCACGAAGGCGAACCTCTGCGACGATCCTAGCCCCGAAGTTGATCTCCTTCTGCACTCTTCCGAGGTGACATTAGGTAGCCCCGCCCCAGACGGTGAGGCAGTATAGGATGTATGGAAAGACGTGAGACTGAATCAGAAGTTTGCGTACTTAGGGTGTGAGATGGTGACGGATATTGTGGAGACAGAACAAGATGGAATTGCACTTTTTGACAACATGGGATATGTGCTTCTCCCAGGATAGGATGTGGTCAATGATGACTCCCAGCATCTTCACAAATGAGGGGGTTAGGACGTGACTGCCAATGTTGAGTTGGTACGACGTGGCTTTTTGAGGGATTGGGCCGTGCCGACAAGGAGTAGGGTAGTTTTAGTGGGGTTCATCTTCAAGGAGTTGTATGCGAAGTAGGACTGAATAGCAAGGATGGTGTTCTTCTGCCGGGATTTCAGAACGGGTAAGTCATCAGGATGTGCAGAGTCTAGCAGCTGGGTGTCGTCGGCGTATGATACTAGACGTCCGTATGGAAGGTACGCTGGCAGGTCATGTATGAAGATGCTAAAGCAGACCTGTTTACCCTTACACTTTTGGCGTACTTGTTACGATTTTACACATGAAACTACGCCAATACGATATTGCTAGACTGATTACGCTTATCAGCGAGGTGAAAATACGATTTTTTCGTATCGGTGATTTTCCGTTTTTCCGTCCCGAGTTTTATTTTCCTTAATATTCCGTTCCAAGGGTTTACTTCCGGTCGTCGAGCGCGCCATTTTCCCCGATTCCATGTGTTCATCACTCGGCAGAAGAACTTTCTACTTGCTTCCGACAACATGTCACATAGTAGCGGTAGCCAAAAAGGACTTTTCCTGCGCGCACAGTGGCCAATATGATTGCAGAAAGCACATCAAGTCATCAACAACAAACAGAACAACCACCTCAGGGAGGAGCACATCCAGGAGTTATTCCCGTCAGCTGTTGCATACTTCAGGTCCTTGTGTGACTCACTCCTCAAACTCCCGCTATGTCTGAAGCAGGAGGATGATCACTTGCTGAAGGATGTGGAGGTTGTGGACACCAACCTTCAGGCATCATCCAGCGCACAGAGCTTCACCAACCTGATTGTCAGATTCCCCTGCCTCCTTCCACCTGATGTCTCCAAGCAGACAATACTGGAACAGTTCAGAATGTACCAGCAAGAGAATATTACCGCATGTCTGGCTGATCGCATTGACGACACCTGGTCAGCAATTGGGAATCTCAAAGATGAAATTGGTGAGCAGACCATGAAGGAACTCTCCAAAGTGATGTGTGGGATCCTCACTGTTCCCCATTCCAGTGCTGACTGTGAGCGTGTTTTCTCACGTGTGAGGAAAAACCGCACAGACCAGAGATCATGCCTTGGCGACGGCACTCTGGAGAGTTTGCTGGTTCTGAAGTCTCGCCCAGGGAGCATCAGTACCAGAACCTACTCCAAAGATGTTCTTGACAGCGTTAAGTCAGCCTACTACAAATCACTGCAGGCAACTCAACTGTAACCCAACGAATCAAGTCCACCCATGCACTCATTTTGACACTTGTTGTGGCTTATGACTTTTTTGTACAAATCAATAGTTTCTCACACACACAGTCGCATCTAGTGAATTTGACATTTTTATGGCTTTGTTTTGTACTCATGTTTCCAAATTTTCATTGCGTCTTCGAGGCTTTGTGAGCTGGATATTGTCAGCCTTTAAGATTGATTTCCACAAATAAAGTCCACCCCATCTACTGAATTTGCCTTTTTTTAATTGTGTTAATGAGGCTCTGTGGGCTGGATGATGCTGGAAGGTTGTCCACAAATTACACTTTTTGGTCTGAGATTACACTTTTTTTGCTGGTTGAAGTACTCCAAATACTTTGAGGGGGTAAACAGGTCTGCTAAAGAGCAAGAACCGACCAGGGATCCCTGAGGGACACCATGGGATAGCGGAAGGGATAAAAAGCCTCCCCTCACCACCTGCCGCCGGTCAGTAAGGTAGTTATGAAACCACCTCGGGTCGACACCGTACCACTACAGTTTACGCAGGAGGATACCATGGTCGATGCTGTGGAATGCTTTGCTCAGGTCGATGGAGATGACCGAAGTGATGTGACCAGTGTCGACACGACGTGTGATCCACTCGACAGCGTCGACCAGGGCGTCCTCCGTCGAATGGTATGGCCTGTAGGCATACTGGGAGGAGGAAAGAATGTGATTAGTGACTAGATAAGAGGACAGCTGAGTACATAATACTTTTTCACGTAACTGGTATAAGACTGGCAAAATAGAGATTTGACGAAAGTTACTGGCGGCATTGCGAGGCCCAGATTTGTGAAGTGGAACAACCGAGGCAGTTTTCCACGAGGTAGGGAAAACGCAGGAGACGACAGAAGTGTTAATGAGGTGAAGTAGGTGAGGCCCGAGAACCGGAAAATATTTGCGCAGAGCGTGCAGTGGTACGCCATCGATGCTAACCGCTCTCGACGAAGACATGTCACGTATGGCTCTAAATAGTTCGGGCAGGGTCACCGGGTGTAGACGGAGGCCGGTGGTAGTCACACAAGGTGGTCGCGGAGGGATGAGGAGAACGCCGCGACTGCCAGCCGCGAGATCAGCGGCAATGAGGCAAAGTGACGATTAAATTCGTCTGCCACAGTCGCTGCCAGGCCCTTCGCGGCCCGCTCCCCTCCCCCGGCCGGTTGGAGCGCAAAGTCCCGGATATAGCGCCAGAAATTGGCACGGTCTGTCAGCATTTGTGCACACACAAACTCACGCCTGGCTTTTGCGAACACATATTTCACACGGTATCGCAGCCTTCGATAAACTACCAAATCATATTCGGTGCGATAGCTCGGCCAAGACTGGAGAGCCTGGTCACGGTCACGCATGAGCTGCAGCAGGTCCGGACTGTCACCTACCCACGGGCATCATGTCCGACAGGGGTGGACGGTCTTGAGCGGACAATGCACGTTCACCGCCACCTGCCCCAAGTGGATAAACACCTTTATTTTCGCGTCCACCCCCGCTGCCCCGTACATACTGCTCCAGTCCGCCTGCAAGAAATTAAGGCACAAGGCGTCCCAGTTAATCTTGCACCAGGGGGATAGGTGAAGGACGCCCGGCGACACCGCCGCCCGCGGAAGGGCACGCACACAATGATTGTTCGATGGTCAGCAATCGATACGAGCGGCAGCTGAATGGCCTACTCAAGATCCGGGACATTGGTGATGATATGGTCAAGCAGTGTTGCCGTCGGCCTCAGATGGGTCGGCTGCCGGACAAGCTGAAAGAGGCCTAGATCCTGCAACACCTGTCCGTAGCGACGAACACCGGGACAGTCGGAACGAAGAAGGTTGATATTCATACGTCCAGGCAAAAGGTTAGCTTGCCGAGACTGACGGCGGCACGCAGCTGGTCTTGTAGCTCGTCCAGGCCGTCAGATACGGGCTCCGATGGCGGGCGGAAACCACGCCCACAATAACAGCACGGCGTCCCCCGCTACTCACAGACACCCACAGCGTCTCGCAGGACGAACCGGTACTTGAGATGGTCAGCGTCTTCATATTGAAGTTTTCCCTACATGGGGTGGCGACGCCACCGCCTCGGGCTGCGGCAGCTGGACAGCCGCGGCCTGGTTGGCTCGGACTGTCGCGACGCACTAGTCTATAGCCTGGGAACATTAGGATTCTGCCGGACACTGCGGAAGACAGCCACGTTTCGGATAAGCACATCAGGACTAGTTTGTGTTCTTGCAGAATGCGAAGAACACAGTTCATCTTCGGTACTAATGACTGGACGTTGGCATGTCCAATCGCCAGGGTGCGCACCGGCTCAAGGCAGGTGGCAGCACGCAGCGTATGCTGAGTCTGACCGATGGTGAGGCGAGCCCCAGAATGGCGTTGGAAAAGGGAGCCTGTCGCGGAAACACTGCTGGTCCGTGACCCGGTTCATGCGGTGTCGCTGCTGCTGCTGAACACGACGTCCGGCGCGGATTTCTTGGCCGGCAGTCTCTGGTACCAACACTGGTCTCGTGAACGAAGAGCGGTCTGAACAAGTTGGGCGGCACTCTACACGACGGGGACTTCCCCAGTGCCGAGAGTGGTCAGCAGAGCAGCACTCCTTTGGGATGATATTATTGCACGTTGCAAGGCTCTCCTCCTCATCTGTTGTCCACCCCGGCACCCTCGCCGGACCGATTCGGCGGGGCGAACCAAGCCTGGGGACGGCTCGACAATGTTGACATTAGCGCCGGCCGCGGCCGTGCTCGACTGGCCGGGCTCGGCTGGCCGGGCTCGGTCAGGACCTACGTTCACGCAAACATCTGCGGTGGCTGTCCTAGGGGGAGCGGTTGGCGGGGGTGGAGAAGTGAGAAAAAGTTGATTGCGATGTTCCTACGAGTTTGCGACTGGTGGCTGTTCGGCGGCTGGTAGACATGGCGATAGCTCTGTATTTGTTTGCTGATTTATCGGATGCTTACCCTGATGATGAAATTTCGATGACAGGACCGGGAACTCAGTCTAATTATGAATCTTCTTACACGCTTCAGAAGGTTCTCTCAGATAATGTAGCTTACACATTACACGCGTCAGCATCGTTGGCGATTTTCGGTTGATTAAAACACACAGTTCTTGGCGGCGTCACACAATCACGGTCAGATGTTCGGATTTCTATAAGCACACTATGAAACTGCGATGTTTCCTTGCGCCGGAGAAAACTAAGTAACAGTGGAGCGGCCGGTTGTCGCTGTCAAGCGCCCGCCACCCGGCCGCCATTGTCTCTCGGCTGTGGGTGGTATGTGCCAGGTCGGCTGTCGGTGGTATGTGTCGGGCCGGCTGTCGGTGGCATGTGTCGGGCCGGCTGTCGGTGGTATGTGCCAGGTCGGCTGTCGGTGGTATGTGTTGAGCCGGCTGTCGGTGGTATGTGTTGGGTCGGCTGTCGGTGGTATGTGTCGGGCCGGCTGTCGGTGGTATGTGCCGGGCCGGCTGTCGGTGGTATGTGTTGGGCCGGCTGTCGGTGGTATGTGTTTGGTCGGCTGTCGGTGGTATGTGTCGGACCGGCTGTCGGTGGTATGTGTTGGGTCGGCTGTCGGTGGTATGTGTCGGGCCGGCTGTCGGTGGTATGTGTTGGGCCGGCTGTCGGTGGTATGTATCGGGTCGGCTGTCGGTGGTATGCGTTGGGTCGGCTGTCGGTGGTATGTGTTGGGTCGGCTGTCCGTGGTATGTGTTGGGCCGGCTGTCGGTGGTATGTGTTGGGTCGGCTGTCGGTGGTATGTGTTGGGCCGGCTGTCGGTGGTATGTGTCGGCTGGGCTATATGTGGTAGGTGTTGGGCCGGCTGTCGGTGGTATGTGTTGGGTCGGCTGTCGGTGGTATGTGTTGGGCCGGCTGTCGGTGGTATGTGTTTGGTCGGCTGTCGGTGGTATGTGTCGGCTGGGCTATATGTGGTATTTGTTGGGCCGGCTGTCGGTGGTATGTGTTGGGTCGGCTGTCGGTGGTATGTGTCGGGCCGGCTGTCGGTGGTATGTTGTGTCGGCTGTGCTATATGTCGTATGTGTTGGGCCGGCTGTCGGTGGTATGTGTTGGGTCGGCTGTCGGTGGTATGTGTCGGCTGGGCTATATGTGGTATGTGTTGGACTGGCTGTCGGTGGTATGTGTTGGGTCGGCTGTCGGTGGTATGTGTTGGGTCGGCTGTCGGTGGTATGTGTTGGGTCGGCTGTCGGTGGTATGTGTCGGGCCGGCTGTCGGTGGTATGTGTCGGCTGTGCTATATGTCGTATGTGTTGGACTGGCTGTCGGTGGTATGTGTTGGGTCGGCTGTCGGTGGTATGTGTCGGCTGTGCTATATGTGGTATGTGTTGGGCCGGCTGTCGGTGGTATGTGTCGGGCCGGCTGTCGGTGGTATGTGTCGGCTGGGCTATATGTGGTATGTGTTGGGCCGGCTGTCGGTGGTATGTGTCGGGCCGGCTGTCGGTGGTATGTGTCGGCTGGGCTATATGTGGTATGTGTTGGGCCGGCTGTGGGTGGTATGTGTTGGGCCAGCTGTCGGTGGTATGTGTTGGGCCAGCTGTCGGTGGCATGTGTTGGGCCGGCTGTCGGTGGCATGTGTTGGGCCGGCTGTCGGTGGCATGTGTTGGGCCGGCTGTCGGTGGTATGTGTCGTGCCGGCTGTGGGTGGTATGTGTTGGGCCAGCTGTCGGTGGCATGTGTCGGGCCGGCTGTGGGTGGTATGTGTCGGGCGAGCTGTCGGTGGCATGTGTTGGGCCGGCTATCGGTGGTATGTGTCGTGCCGGCTGTCGGTGGTATGTGTTGGGCCAGCTGTCGGTGGTATGTGTCGTGCCGGCTGTCGGTGGTATGTGTTGGGCCAGCTGTCGGTGGCATGTGTTGGGCCGGCTGTCGGTGGTATGTGTCGTGCCGGCTGTCGGTGGTATGTGTTGGGCCAGCTGTCGGTGGTATGTGTCGTGCCGGCTGTCGGTGGTATGTGTTGGGCCAGCTGTCGGTGGTATGTGTTAGGCCGGCTGTCGGTGGTATGTGTTGGGCCGGCTGTCGGTGGCATGTGTTGGGCCGGCTGTCGGTGGTATGTGTCGTGCCGGCTGTCGGTGGTATGTGTCGTGCCGGCTGTCGGTGGTATGTGTCGTGCCGGCTGTCGGTGGTATGTGTTGGGCCAGCTGTCGGTGGTATGTGTTGGGCCGGCTGTCGGTGGTATGTGTTGGGCCGGCTGTCGGTGGTATGTATCGGCTGGGCTGTATGTGGTATGTGCTGGGCCGGCTGTCGGTGGTATGTGTCGGATGGGCTATATGTGGTATGTGTTGGGCCGGCTGTCGGTGGTATGTGTCAGGTTGGCTGTGGGCGGTATGTGTCGGGCCGGCTGTCGGTGGTATGTGTCGGGGCGGCTGTCGGTGGTATGTGTCGGGCCGGCTGTCGGTGGTATGTGTCAGGCCGGCTGTCGGTGGTATGTGTTGGGCCGGCTGTCGGTGGTATGTGTCGGGCCGGCTGTCGGTGGTATGTGTCAGGTCGGCTGTCGGTGGTATGTGTCGGCTGGGATGTATGTGGTATGTGTAGGGCCGGTTGTCGGTGGTATGTGTTGGGCCGGCTGTCGGTGGTATGTATCGGCTGGGCTGTATGTGGTATGTGTTGGGCCGGCTGTCGGTGGTATGTGTCGGCTGGGCTATATGTGGTAGGTGTTGGGCCGGCTGTCGGTGGTATGTGTCAGGCTGGCTGTCGGCGGTATGTGTCGGGGCGGCTGTCGGTGGTATGTGTCGGGCCGGGCTGTCGGGGCGGCTGTCGGTGGTATGTGTTGGGCCGGCTGTCGGTGGTATGTGTCAGGCCGGCTGTCGGTGGTATGTGTCGGGCCGGCTGTCGGTGGTATGTGTTGGGCCGGCTGTCGGTGGTATGCGTCAGGCCGGCTGTCGGTGGTATGTGTCGGGCCGGCTGTCGGTGGTATGTGTCGGGCCGGCTGTCGGTGGTATGTGTCAGGCCGGCTGTCGGTGGTATATGTCGGGCCGGCTGTCGGTGGTATGTGTTGGGCCGGCTGTCGGTGGTATGCGTCAGGCCGGCTGTCGGTGGTATGTGTTGGGCCGGCTGTCGGTGGTATGTGTTGGGTCGGCTGTCGGGGCGGCTGTCGGTGGTATGTGTCGGGGCGGCTGTCGGTGGCATGTGTCGGATGGGCTGTCGGTGGTATGTGTCGGTGTCATGTGTACCACCCGAACTCGAATATTATCCATAGAATTGGCTCACTCCGTTCCGTCACACAGTCTGAACTTAGCTCTATATCAGAACCGCATATGGTACAGCTTACGGCCGTCCAGGATTTAATGAGGAGAAGTTGGTTCATGAGATATATGGGAGGCCATGCATTGGCATAGCCGCTGCGGCTCGTTAGAGCTATTCGTATTTTCTGTGATTTTGCGTCCTTTTACCACAAAATGTATGTCTTGAGACTTTTACTTCAAAATCGGCGACCAATAGCATTGCATTGTTGATTGTTTTGTGTTATCTCGCTATGTAGACGTTTCCAAGCACAATTAAATTCAAATGTAGGTTCAAGTTATGAGAAGCTATGAGAAGTTCAAGCTATGAGCGCAATGCACGGAAATGACTTGTTCGAACCACCCACGCGTCCTCTATCGACTCTTTTTCCCGGCACAATGGTGTTGAAAGGTTCGGTGTGTACCAGCAGCACAACTCATTCAAGCTGTTGCGCGTAGAACGATCAATACAGCATTCATTGGAATGCCTGCTACATCGGCGTGTCACTGAGGCTGCAGTTGACGCCGCTGACCTGATTTGAGCCTGAGGTCGCCCAGCAGTTGACAATGCTGACCTCAGAGTCACCCCGCAGACGGAAGTTAACACTACTGACCTGATCTGATCCTCAGACGGCGCAGCAGACGGGGGCGGAGGTGACCTTCAGGATCGCACTGCAGGACAAGAATGACGAAGTGCCCATCTTCTATGACACGGACCGTGTGACGGTGACGGAGAACTCGCCTCCCGGCACGTATGTGGCCGTCACCACTGCCATAGACCGTGACGGTACTCCGCCAAATAACCAGGTGAGCACATCGCAACATTAACTGTAATCTCTGAAAGCACCAGGTTCGTAATTTACAACACCAACTTAGCTGGATGTGTTGTTGTTTGTATTTGTCTTAGGCTTGACGACGCGTAAGAAAGCAGCGACATTAGACCTGAAGACTTTATTTCAACATTGATATATCATGCGATTATGTCGCAGGTATAATGGTGTTCAGATTGTGCCACTGTAACTATAATGCTACACTTTCGACGTCTAGGTGCTGCTCAAATAAATGCGTGATGCTCAAACACCTATTGTTAACACTAAAACTGCGACCGTGAGCAGCCTAAGACTTTCTAATCTCAATACATTATGCAGCTGTTGGCCGGGTCTGGGTGCTAACAAGAATATACGTGATGATGCCCTTCTTTCAAATGTGAGCTCTGCATTCCATGATCATATTAAAGTTTGCTTCTCTTGGATAGATAAACATACAAGCAAACAAACAAAAGGTATCTGTTCTCATGTACTATTACCATCCTTACATGGCTGCTAGGGTTAGGCTGGGTAGTCCTCTTCTTGAGCTACCATTGTGACATCTACACCCTCCAGACATCATGACATATCACAACACATTTAGTAACAATACACGGTAGCATTGGACATTGGACACTTGTTCACAACCACATTTTGGTTGGAGCCTCCTGGTTGGCGTGCATAGACTTCATAGTCATGCTTGACTGACCGATCGGATTAACTACCAATGTGATTTTTGCTTCTTATCTTAGTTCTCCCTGGTCATGAGTGCCTCGAAATAAAAGAGAAACAAAGTGAAAGTGTATTTACTATCCACATTGTATGCTAATCTATTCGGTTCCACCCAGAAAAGAAATATCCCAATAACCTGCGCTTCTGAGGACAAAAAATATTGTTATACAGTCACAAATCAGGAGAACAACGATTACTAAGTTGAAGAACGGTGTGGCAATGGTCCAAAATGGATCTCGTACGCACCGAGGTGGGACGTGTGGTAATGGTCCAAAATGTATCGTGCGCGCACCGAGGTGGGACGTGTGATGTGCCGCCAGGTATCGTACCGGTTCGCTGTCGGCTCGGACGCCGCTCGACTGTTCAGCATCGAGCCAGCCTCAGGTCTGATTACCAGCCGTGTCACCTTGGACCGCGAGGACCAGTCGCGGCCGTCGCCATTCGTCACCATTGTGGTGATCGCCGAGGACGGCGCTCCGTCCGACATCCGGCAGACGTCGGCTCCCAACCAGGGTGGGTGGCCGGGCAGACCGGCGTCGCCTACCAGCCGCTCTAGGGATTGCCAATGCGCCCCCCTCCCCCCACCCCACCGCACCCCACCCACTGCTCTCGCCGAGTGTTTCATGTGATAGAAGGTGTTGAGCACGCTCTTTATTCTCCAGTTATTATCTCATCTATGAAGGACGTGTAATAATGCAATGATATTACATTATAAAGAACGTAATATTATTAAATATTATTATTTTGACAATATATTCACGTATATATATATATATATATATATATATATATATATATATATATATATATATATATCTCTCTCTTTCAGAGACATATTAAATGGTTTTAGGAATGATAGTAATATTTCTGGGATAACCCTTTTTTAAACAATTCACGAGCTTTCGGAGCTCTTAGCGGCTCCGTCGTCAGATGGTATATTAAAAGAGAAGACAATTAAGGTTTTTGTTCTTACTTAGTTATCCGTCAAGATCCGACCCTCTCCAAACGCATTTCCCTCGACGTCTCATCCCTAGAAACTCTGATGAAGTTGTGTCCGGAACACCTACTTCCTCTGGGACGGGGACGTCTACGAGCAGATGGAAGGCTCTCCAATGGGGCTGTCGCTCTCCGTCGTTCTCGCTAACGGCTACATGGCATTTTTCGAAGAGAAGGCGCCCAGCGAGGCGGAGAAAGAACAGACGTCTGGTACCGTTTCGTTGATGACTGCTTTGCCTGCTGGAGCCACCGACCCGAAGATCTCGACAAGTTCCTCGATCATCTCAACAGCATCCGACCATCAATCAAGTTCACCATGGAGTTGGAGAAAAACGGATGTCTTCATTTCCTCGATGTCAACTTACAAAAAAAAACTGATGGGGGACTACAAACCTCCGTCTACAGGAAGTCCATCCACACCAACGTCTACCTGCGGCAAGAGTCGAACCACCCCCAAAAGGTGAAACAAGGTGTCGTGCGCTGTCTTACTGAAAGGGCCCGAAAAATATGCGACGAGGATAGCATTAAGTTTGAACTGTCCACTCTCGACAAGGTCTTCGCCGCTAACGGCTACCGAAAGAAAAGCGCTTCATCTGCTGCACGAAAACACAAAGACCGAAAAAGGAAGACGGATAACAGGGTGAGATATATTTCGGTTCCATATTACCCGGGCATTGGAGAGCGCCTGGAACGCCGCCTGAGGCCCCTGGGAGTTGTCATCGTTCATGCGTCTGGTCAATCCTTAAAAAATCAGACTGTGCCAACGTCTTAAAGACCGAAGAGATCGGGGACAAAACTCGGGAACCATCTACCGCCTAACATGCGAATGCAACGCAACGTACATTGGCGAGAGTGGTCGGCCGCTGGACAAGCGCCTGAAGGAACACCGGAACGCTCTCTCCAAGGCCCAACCGGAAAAGTCCGCAGTTGCTGAACACGCTGTAGATACTCGGCACGATATCCATTGGAACGACGTGGAGATACTGGGACGTGAAACACAGTCTAGGAGAAGGAAACTGTTATAATTTTACCATATTAGGAAGTCGCCACCAGAGCTGAATCGGGATAGGGGTTTAGAATGGTCGACCATCTGGAGAGTAGCTAACATTGGCGAGCAGTAGTCTTGGGGAGGGGTGGGGGATAATTAGGGATGTCAGTTGTGATGTATTTTATCGTCTACCGTTTTATACTACGTGGAAGTTTCAAGTGTGTTGTTTTACAGTCTCTGCCGTGCTTTGCTGCATTGAAGTGCCGCATTCCTCACTGCTCGTGTCGTGTGTTTGTAATTTTGTGAAAAACCTTAATTGTCTTATCTTTTAATATACCATCTCTGACGACGGAGCCGCTAAGAGCTCCGAAAGCTCATGATATCATATATATATATATATATATATATATATATATATATATATATATATATATATATATATATATATATATATATATATATATATATATATATAGATATATCTATATATATATATATATATATATATATATATATATATATATATATATATATATATATATATATATATATATATATATATATATACACGCCTTCAATTCACCAGAATTTGGAAACAAAGTGCGCCGTAGCACGACACCGTTGCGTTGGGTTCAGTTTAACAAATGTGTCAGGTGCCAGTTTGTAGATGGCAGGCTTGCTATGACCGTATTAAAGCCAATGGGAGTCGTTGCGGATAGCAGCTTCTTCAGCCTCCCCCCCTTCCCCACCCCTTAGCACCTCTCGATCACCACCACCAGATTGCTTGGGTACGCTTCACACGCATGTTGTACTGAAATGAGATTAGGTGTACGTGCGATGTATGAATGCTTATAATACAAATTGACTGGGTGTGTGTACCAGCGAAAGGCCTTAAGATAATTTAGTATCCAAGCCAATACAATTGTGCAGCCTGTCAACACAACTGGAGTTAATTTCTCGACATGTCACCTTCTACTGTAGGCAAGTAGCAGATTTTCACCTCTGGACTGCTTGTCACCCCGTTATTGCCCCGACAACAATTTAATGGTCAATTGAACCTTCTGTAACAATTCCAAGTGTGTGTCCAATGGAAAAAGCAAAGAGCACGCCGCTGAAAGCTCATACGAGGTACATCAAAATGTTTCTTGTTGTCATAATGTCCGCAACTATTTTTTTTGTAACGCTTGTTTTTACCTGATGATATCGAGAAAATGTTCCAGGTATTTTAACCAACATAGATAACGTTCCTTTCCCTTAAAAGTCGTCATTCGAGTGGATAGGTGCCGATCCAATTAATTTTCCAGGACCTTGGACAAAGGCGCACATTATCACACCACCGATTTGCATTACTGACGGAGGGTTTTCCGTTTCCCGTTCAATCCTCTCAGGTTTTTTTCGTTCAGTTTTTCTCAGACCCTCTCAGTTCGCCATGCCATTACCCAAGTTCTGGATGCAAGCATCTTGGTTCTGAAGCTGTTGTTTGGGGCTCTTTTTCCTATGGTTATTGTGTTTACACGGGTACATTGTGACAACATCAACATGTTGTCAACATTGTGAGAACAACCGCAATGCAACATCTGAAACATTTCAAATTTTCAGTTATTGTCAGACTACGCTATTCCACACTGACTCTCAAGACTGATCGAGTGTATTAAGTTCGATTGACCTCCGGTGACCATTATTCGACAACATATGCAATTCCATGACATTTTTGCCACCGCAATTCGCATTCAGTCACCATCTTCACTACGGTGAGCTCCATAGAAGTCGTTCGTACAATGGCTTTTGCAAGCCATTTTATATCACGTTTAGTGTGAACTGCAAGTGTTTATGTCGGTGGTCAATCAACTGTGCACATTATGAGGTCCGATGTTAAATATTTGTCGGTGTCCCGTCAACCGTGTACATTACAAGGTCGAATGTCAAATATTTGTCGGTGTCCCGTCAACCGTGTACATTACAAGGTCGAATGTCAAATGTTTGTCGGTGGTCCGTCAACCGTTTACATTACGAGGTCTAATGGGTTGTCTATATCATATTATGAATTTAAGCCAAGGTCTGGGTTTTTTTATTCACGGCTCTGTCGCGAATAGATCTGGTTGAAAATTTTGATGACCTTCGTTTAGTGAAATCCTTGCCTTTGATCAGTTATGAGGGATACCTGGTCGATCGGAAGTACACAGAAATGTGGTATCATTAGATCTGGTGCATGGCATACAGCGCGCATACCCCATTGCTCTATCCAAGTTACAGCGAAATGGCGAGGGGCTGGCAATACCAACACTGGAATGTGTGAGGTGGATGTCGTATACCGAAGGATGTCATGTCCGTGGGTAGGATATTATATCTAATATTCGCTGTTTGGATCGATGAGGACAATTGAAATTTGACCCTTTTTTGGTTGTTCAGTCCACCTAACACTGTCACACCATTGCGGCGGCTTTGTGGTTGTTCAGTCCACCTCACACTGTCACACCAGTGCGGCGGCTTTGTGGTTGTTCAGTCCACCTAACACTGTCACACCAGTGCGGCGGCTTTGTGGTTGTTCAGTCCACCTCACACTGTCACACCAGTGCGGCGGCTTTGTGGTTGTTCAGTCCACCTCACACTGTCACACCAGTGCGGCGGCTTTGTGGTTGTTCAGTCCACCTCACACTGTCACACCATTGCGGCGGCTTTGTGGTTGTTCAGTCCACCTCACACTGTCACACCATTGCGGCGGCTTTGTGGTTGTTCAGTCCACCTCACACTGTCACACCATTGCGGCGGCTTTGTGGTTGTTCAGTCCACCTCACACTGTCACACCATTGCGGCGGCTTTGTGGTTGTTCAGTCCACCTCACACTGTCACACCAGTGCGGCGGCTTTGTGGTTGTTCAGTCCACCTCACACTGTCACACCAGTGCGGCGGCTTTGTGGTTGTTCAGTCCACCTCACACTGTCACACCAGTGCGGCGGCTTTGTGGTTGTTCAGTCCACCTCACACTGTCACACCAGTGCGGCGGCTTTGTGGTTGTTCAGTCCACCTCACACTGTCACACCATTGCGGCGGCTTTGTGGTTGTTCAGTCCACCTCACACTGTCACACCATTGCGGCGGCTTTGTGGTTGTTCAGTCCACCTCACACTGTCACACCAGTGCGGCGGCTTTGTGGTTGTTCAGTCCACCTCACACTGTCACACCATTGCGGCGGCTTTGTGGTTGTTCAGTCCACCTCACACTGTCACACCATTGCGGCGGCTTTGTGGTTGTTCAGTCCACCTCACACTGTCACACCAGTGCGGCGGCTTTGTGGTTGTTCAGTCCACCTCACACTGTCACACCAGTGCGGCGGCTTTGTGGTTGTTCAGTCCACCTCACACTGTCACACCAGTGCGGCGGCTTTGTGGTTGTTCAGTCCACCTCACACTGTCACACCAGTGCGGCGGCTTTGTGGTTGTTCAGTCCACCTCACACTGTCACACCATTGCGGCGGCTTTGTGGTTGTTCAGTCCACCTCACACTGTCACACCAGTGCGGCGGCTTTGTGGTTGTTCAGTCCACCTCACACTGTCACACCATTGCGGCGGCTTTGTGGTTGTTCAGTCCACCTAACACTGTCACACCATTGCGGCGGCTTTGTGGTTGTTCAGTCCACCTCACACTGTCACACCATTGCGGCGGCTTTGTGGTTGTTCAGTCCACCTCACACTGTCACACCAGTGCGGCGGCTTTGTGTTGTTCAGTCCACCTCACACTGTCACACCATTGCGGCGGCTTTGTGGTTGTTCAGTCCACCTCACACTGTCACACCAGTGCGGCGGCTTTGTGGTTGTTCAGTCCACCTCACACTGTCACACCATTGCGGCGGCTTTGTGGTTGTTCAGTCCACCTCACACTGTCACACCAGTGCGGCGGCTTTGTGGTTGTTCAGTCCACCTCACACTGTCACACCAGTGCGGCGGCTTTGTGGTTGTTCAGTCCACCTCACACTGTCACACCATTGCGGCGGCTTTGTGGTTGTTCAGTCCACCTCACACTGTCACACCATTGCGGCGGCTTTGTGGTTGTTCAGTCCACCTCACACTGTCACACCAGTGCGGCGGCTTTGTGGTTGTTCAGTCCACCTCACACTGTCACACCAGTGCGGCGGCTTTGTGGTTGTTCAGTCCACCTCACACTGTCACACCAGTGCGGCGGCTTTGTGGTTGTTCAGTCCACCTCACACTGTCACACCAGTGCGGCGGCTTTGTGGTTGTTCAGTCCACCTCACACTGTCACACCATTGCGGCGGCTTTGTGGTTGTTCAGTCCACCTCACACTGTCACACCAGTGCGGCGGCTTTGTGGTTGTTCAGTCCACCTCACACTGTCACACCATTGCGGCGGCTTTGTGGTTGTTCAGTCCACCTAACACTGTCACACCATTGCGGCGGCTTTGTGGTTGTTCAGTCCACCTCACACTGTCACACCATTGCGGCGGCTTTGTGGTTGTTCAGTCCACCTCACACTGTCACACCAGTGCGGCGGCTTTGTGGTTGTTCAGTCCACCTCACACTGTCACACCATTGCGGCGGCTTTGTGGTTGTTCAGTCCACCTAACACTGTCACACCATTGCGGCGGCTTTGTGGTTGTTCAGTCCACCTCACACTGTCACACCATTGCGGCGGCTTTGTGGTTGTTCAGTCCACCTCACACTGTCACACCATTGCGGCGGCTTTGTGGTTGTTCAGTCCACCTCACACTGTCACACCAGTGCGGCGGCTTTGTGGTTGTTCAGTCCACCTCACACTGTCACACCAGTGCGGCGGCCTTTTGCCTGCACGCAGGGCATTGTGTTGCCTACGCTTGTGGTTGGCATACAAGATGATGCTTTAATATTGCTAACCCTCCTCTTGCTATTCCTCGCAAGTATACTGCATTGTGGTTGCGTACTTCGAGTTAAAAAGCACTTCATTTCCAACAAGTGTCTTTTTTTGTAGAAGTGCCTCACCGTTCCTCCCAATAGGAAATCAACAGATGCATTGCCTTAAGTTGTGCTTTCTTCGTTCAGAAATAAGCCTGTTCTTCACATTTATGTTTTACTAGCTCCTTTAGGAGTGCTTCCTCCGGGGTGCTAGATATATTTTTTCCATTATAGGTTACATGGCGTGCCCATATGGCGCGTTACGTAGCACGACTCGGTGACCTACCTTTTATTTATCGACGAGTTAATAGGAGAGCACAGCTGCAATCGATTCACAAGTTGTTTATCGACCATGGTAACCAGGGTTGCTGCAGACTGTAGCTGCAATACTGGAGTCTTACAGCATGGAAGTCTTGCAGCACGGGAGTATTACAGCACTGGAGTCTTGCAGCACGAGAGTCTTACAACACTGGAGTCTTGCAGCACTGTAGTCTTGCAGCACTGGAGTGTTCTAGGACGGGAGTCTTCCAGCACTGGAGTCTTACAGCACGGGGATCTTACAGTACGGGAGTCTTACAGCACGATAGTCTCACGTCGTCGTTCTTCCAGCAGGGTATAGCTCACCATAACTTATACGGTTGGCAGGACAGACACAGGTGGGTTATTCATTGACTTCGAGCTCATACTCTGTGATGGCATCATCAGCGACTCGCTGATATAGTAGCGTATTGCAGACTGAAACGTTGAATGCTGGTCGCTGCCACATTGCATTCTCGTGCTTATTGCTGTGTTAATGTTACTGAAGTGTCTGTGTGCCACTCGCAGCGAAACAGCGTATGACCATCGAGATCGGGGACGAGAACGACAACTCGCCGTACTTCGACACAAACGGCATATACCGTGCTACCGTCGACGAGAACGCCGACGTCGGAGCCAAGGTCATCGACGTCATGGCAAAGGACATCGATGACGGTACGCAACACGCGTCCCCTTCCCTCTCCATCTCCCACACACTCGTACTCCAGCAGTGGCCGGCGGACTGCTCCAGTGCTCCATCATCACCTATAATGGCTGTACATGACACATACCCTCTGCCTTCCCCATCTCCCGCACACTCGAACTCCAGCAGTGGCCGGCGGACTGCTCCAGTGCTCCAGCATCACCTATAATGGCTGTACATGACACATAACCTCTGCCTTCCCCATCTCCCGCACACTCGAACTCCAGCAGTGGCCGGCAGACTGCTCCAGCATCATCACCTGCAATGACTGTATATGACAAGCGTGCACTTCCCTCCCCATCCCCTGCACTCTCGTATTTAGAGCAATACATGGATTGGATGTCGGCAGGAAATGCGCTTGGTATCGATAACTGGGTGGATTAGATAGAGGTTGGAAACTATAAGCGGATGCAGATTGGATAGCGGATTGACTCTCCAACTTCTCCAAAGGAAACAAAACCGAACAAAACAATCGTATTTCTTTCTGCTCCCGTCCTTACATAAAAAATGTTGCCATAAGCTGATAATGAATCTTTTTAAGTTGTCTGAAAGATATATGATGCCACTAATCAGCAACTATATTGCCATGCTTATTTGCACAGCTACCTCTAATGTCAGACACATGTAAAAGTGGCTTGAGCTGGATTCATTCCATTCTTCTATCAGCTATCACGCATCAAGCTTTTGTGGAATCCATATTATTGCAATCAGACCGTTAGCAATGAGCTCGTGGTTTCGCTATCTATGATCACATTCAGCAACCCATCCATCCACTTGTAGCTTCATTCTTGAGTAGATACCTAGGTAAATACCTACAGACCCAGTGTGGGTCTGTAGGTATTTGTACCCATGTAGGTCCCATGTAGGTCACCATCATACACCATCATATTGCATCAGTCCCACATATTGCCAAATGGAGCTAAATGGAGACGTTAACTCACGATCTGATGACGGAATCCGGTCAGCAATATAAAGTACCCATGTACCTATGCATTGTAGTTGTTCAGGAAAACAATACCATTACCTTCCCTACAACACTATCAAATACTGGGAAAAACACCATGCACATGTACTACCTCTCGCTCAAATGTGTATCATGATACCCCAGAATTGCACACCTACAATTGTGGTGCAAGGATTAGTTGGGTACATGAGATGAACAAAGTCACCATATCTTATCAGGGTTTGGAAAATGCTGTGCAACTATGGGAAAGTGGTGCCACTATGCGGCCAGCCGAAGATCTATCTGTGGGCCGGGCTGTGGCGAGCACAGAAGCCACGCGCAATTGCGGCAGAAATGCGTCGCCACAGCCACGCTGTTTCACGGCGCTCGCCGGTGCGGGCCGTTATGTGCCGCCCGAGCTCTCGCACACATCCTGAGACGGCAGGTCCTAGAACGCCGGTCGTCTCAACGGCTAAGGGCTCGAACCTGTACCGCGAGCAGAGGTCGGCGTAGTGGCGGCGTTTGCAAGCTTTTGTCGCACGAGCCGCAGACCCGGGCTCTAGCGCCGATTGCACCAGTACGGTATCGGCGAAGGTATCTACACAAGTAGCGTCCCATCGCAGACACCTGCCTCCACTGTTTGGGAACAGCGTAAGCCCATCTGGCCGCTTGCTGTCGCCTCGGTCGAGACCCACCGGCTCCAGGGTGGTAGGGATGGGTGGCACTTGAGGCCACTCCAGGGTGGCACTTGAGAGACCGCGTTTCACTACGTCATTTAGGTGAGGGTGACGTGGGAGACGGCCAACGCTCTTGAGGCAGGATAGTCCATGGTGTCCAAGCCGGTCAACCGAGCGGTTGCATTGGCGACAGCGGTGTGGTTCGCACACTGCAGCCCCGAGGCGAAGCGCCACCGCCACACGGATTGTCTCGTCGTCCAGATGAAGACCGAGGTTGCGTACAGGAACGGCTTGCAGCCAGGCGGCGGTATGCAGCTGAGTGGCGGCGAGTAGGCGCGCACGGTGCACCTGGTTGGCTACGCCGATCAGCTGGTCGCGAATCACGGTGGCGCCCAGCCCTGGGCAATAGCAATCAGCTGCTGGGGTGTCGTTTAGCTACATTTATGACGCATGTGGCGATTGTAATCTATATCAGTTTTTATCTGTGTGCGCGACTAGATCACCAATTACAGTGAAAAATTGTTGTGACAATAGAAAGAATAGCTTTGGTGAAACGGAACTATATACAACACAGCTGAATTTATATTCACATATCAAATCACTCCCACGGCAGCTCGGCTGGCGTAGCAGCACGTGCGCCTTATATAATGTTCAACCGTTGAATTTTCCTGAAGAAAACTTGCCGATTGATCGATGGATTTCGAAAGCGCTTTAGCGAAAATTATTTAGCTATTGTCACAACAATGCTGCACTGTAATTGGTTCAATTGGCGAGCGCACAGATAACAAAAACTGATATCGATCACAATCGTCACACGCGTCATATATGTAGCTAAACGACACCCCAGCAGCTGACGTTATTGTCCAACCACCTGACTCGATAGGCCTTTGGTGGCGCCCAGACTTCAGAAGTTCAATTGTATGCAGAATTTCGCGACGCACGTGCATGTAAACTTAACTATACTCGCGCTTGTGAGTGTATTTCGATTATAAATAGTATGACTGTAAATTTCATGTAACTATGCAACTTTACAGATGTACACACTGGTAGTACCAACACATCTCCAAATGTAATTGTTTAGCTTTTGCATCGCTAGGGCAGCCACCATGCTGAGTTTATGCTTTCTTGTTGAAAACTAGCCAACCGTATGCACAAAAACATGCACGATGCAGTCAAACATTAGTCGAGCTAAACCTCAGCATCAGTTCGCAGCGTTTCTACCAAATGGCGCTAAATATATATCTTGAAATTATACGGGGACGAGTAGTCTAGGGGTAAGTTGCCCGTCTCACAATCGAAAGGTGGTGGGTTCGAGTCTCACCTGTCGCTACTCTTCTCTCGCGGCCAATCGGTGTGAGAGATTGGCGACGCTACATGACTCAACGGTCGACGTGTCGTGAAGCCAGTAACCAACCAATCTTGAAAGTATACGAAGAAATCATCACATTTTTAAGGTGTACGGATCTGGTAAAAGAATCATAAATCATCACCACCAAATGGAATGTGTATTAATGATGATGCAAAATTAAATCTTGCAGGGCGTTTCTATGAGGTTCCTCTTTGTTCACATTGAAAGTAAACTGGAATGAAAAATATGCTGCAACATGTGAAAAATAGCGCAGTAAAGTCAACTTCAAAGTAGTCTGAGATAAATCAAACATTGTCTTTGCGAGCGGTGGGGACGCCATGGAACTCCACTTCAAATATGGGTTTAAACAGGTTATTTACGGCCTGAAGCAGAAACTAAATGCGTGTTTGATGGGCAGAAGAGGTCAAGGATAATAACAGTCATAATCAATGGCGTGGGAATGTGCTGGTGGTTATGAAAGATAAGCTCGTTACCATTAATTGATGGTAGCTTGTGCAGATGTGAGGAACCTCATGCCTCCCTGTCTACATATGGCTGGGCTTGGCTATCAACCCATAGCTGTGCTCCATTGAGTGTACAACTTTCTAGCTAGTTGCCTCGATGAGCACTGCAAGGCATATCAATCATACTTAGCTAAAGCAAACTGTTTGTATGTGATGTGTGTCTTTATACTTTATATTAAATGGTTGCGAGTCTAGCATGACAATTTGTGTCCTGGTGCAATGTGTCTGTCAGTTACCCAGGTTTATTTTAGGTAAGCGCCTGTTTTGTTCACGATAGTGACACTCATTTACATGCGAACAGCCTTGGTATTTTAATGTTTCATTTTGAAGTGTGTGTGTGTGTGTGTGTGGGTGAATTTGGCCACCTTGCCACAGTGTGGTGATGTCGGCTGTTTCCGGGTGTGTTTATAGCTGTGTTGGCATGAGGAGGCATGAGGTTGTGAATAATATGGCGGGAGACTTAGTCGGAGAGAGGAGGTGGTGAGGAGAGAGGAGGAGGAGGAGGAGGAGGAGGAGGAGGAGGAGGAGGAGGAGGAGGAGGAGGAGGAGGAGGAGGAGGAGGAGGAGGAGGAGGAGGAGGAGGAGGAGGAGGAGGAGGAGGAGGAGGAGGAGGAGGAGGAGGAGGAGGAGAGAGGAGAGAGTGAGCTAATTTGTTGAGCGGTGCCGAATTAGATTTGAAGACGTCCTGAAGCTTGAAGTGAGCTGAGGTGAACAGAGTTGCATGGAGTTGTAGAGATGGTGTGGTAGAGCTGGTCGAAGGCCGAAGATGATGTAGCAGAGAAGAGTTGGCAGTCCGGACGGTGCCAAGTTGGAGTATGGGGTGTAGTGGGGGGGGGGGGGGGGGGCGGTCTGGGCATCGCCACAGTTTATTAATATTGCAAGAACACAGTTCGCTATCACTTTTGGGGATAATGTTTTTTTTCTTCTTTTGGAACATATCTAATTTTTTTCCTGAGTCTTTTGTTACTTTCTTCTCTTTTTTCTTTTTCAACGAATCTTTTTATTTATTTTTTCCCCGATCCTTTTTTTCATTTTTTTTCACAGTTGTTCGAGTAGGTGTGTGATAGCGATAAAGTGGAAGATATGTTCGTGTAATGCTGGATGGTCGTCGTTGAGAAGAGTAGTGAGGTTTAGTGGGATATGTGTGGTGCAGTAGTTTGTGATATGTTGTCTTTGGTTGTTGTATTTGGTGCAGTAGGTGAGTATGTGTTTGACTGTAAGTGTTCGGTGGCATGTTGTGCATTGTGGTCGTTGGCGTTGTAGGGGGAGGTAAGAGTGTGTAAGTGCTGTGTGTCCGATGCGTAGCCGTGTTAGTGTACGTTCTTTGAATCTTGTGTGTTGGTTGATGGTGTGCCAGTATTCGTGTTTGGGGTGTATTTCGTGAAATACACCCCAATTTTCGTATTGCGCGTTTTTGAATGTTTAGAATGTGGGGCCGAACGGTGAGTCGTGTGTCTAATGTGATGCCTAGTAATTTTCCTGTGGTAACAAATCGTATGGGTGTGTGGTCTATTTCCAGTGGTTGTAGGTTTGTATGTCGATTGTAGCCGAAAACTATGCATTTTGATTTGTGTGGTGCGATGTGTAAATTTAGTAGGGCGAGTTTGTTGTGTAGTTCTGTTAGTGCGTTTTGTAGTATTGCTAGTGCGTGAGTTGGTGTTTCGTGTGATGTTCAGAGTACGATGTCATCCGTGTAAAGTGCAATTTTGGTCGAGAAGTTGTCGGTGATGATTGAATTTAAACCTAGAATAAAGAGAAGGTAACTTAGAACTGAACCTTGCACTAAGCCGGTTGTGGGGAATTTAGAGTCTGAAGTGTGGGGCCCACTTTTGACTTGAAATGATCGTTTTAGAAGGTAGAAGTGGAGGTAGTGTAATAGTCTTCCCTGTATGTCTATATTGTATAAGTGTTGTAGTAGTGCTGTTATGTTGATGGTGTCATCTGCTTGTTTTAAGTCCAGGAAGACGGCGACAGTGGGCCTGGTGTGTGTGATGAGGTACGTGAGATTGTCGAGACATGATCAGTTAGGAAGAAAGCCTGATTGTATAGGGGAGATTAGTTTTTGTGTTTGAATGATGTAGAGAAGGCTTTTTTTACAAGACGTTCGAAGAGTTTGTGAAAACAGCTGGCTAGCGCGATATGGCGGTAGGAGTCGCATAGAGTTGAGTTCGTGCTTGGTTTAGGGATAGGTATGAGCAGAGCGTGCAACCAAGATTGTGGGTATGTATGTGTTGTCCAGGCGGTGTTGTAGGTGTCGAGTAGTGCGTGTAATGCTTGTGTTGGGAGGTGTTTGAAGAATGAGTAGTGTATATTGTATGGGCCTACGCTTGTGCTTCCTGTCTGTGCGATTGCTAGTTGTAATTCTGTGAGTGTAAACCTAGTGTTGTAAAGATGTGGGCGTGTGTGTCTGATTGGAGGTGGGGGGTTTCGTGGAAGTGTGGATGACCTAAGGTGGTAGTTGTGTGCGAAGATGTTTGCTATTGTTTGTGGGTCTGTGATGGTGTTGTTGTTGTGTTTGAGTGTGATGGCTTTGATTCGGGGTCTTTGTCGGTGCTGAAATGTTTCCAAGAGTGTCCAAATGTCGCCGAGAGGGGTGAATCTATTAAACTGATTGAAAAATGTATTCCAGGAAGTCTTTTTGGAATTTTGTATGGTTCTTTTGCAGAGTACTCTAAGTTGCTTGTATACTGTGAGTGTTTCCGGTGTGCGGTGTCTTTCGTATCTGTGTCGTGCGTGGTTCCTCGCGCGGATCGCCCGGTGGCACTCGTCGCTCCACGAGGGAGCCGCGCGAGGTTTGTGTTGACGTGGTTTTGTTTGTGGTATATGTTGATGTGCTGTAGTGAGAAGGATGTCTGCGAATTGTTCTGGTGAGAGGTGTGGGCTGTGAGCTGTTTGTGCGGCTATGGATTCTGAGAAGGGTGTCCAGGATGCTATTTTGAAGTTCCACCGGCCTGTCGGGGGATTGGGTGGCTAGTGTGATGAGTGTGAGTGCTCTGTGGTTAGGTTGTGCTGTGCGATTGTCCCATAGTGGGTGGTGTGAATTGAAGTATCCGGTTATGATGACTGTAGTGTTAATTTGATCAAGTGCTTTATTTAATTCCGAGAGGGTTTCTGTGTTTCGTGAGGGGGGTTCGTATATGTTGACGAGTGTGTAAGCTGTGTTGTGAAAGTGTATTTCGGTGAGTAGTATATTTTATGTGGTGTTGAAGTGTATCAGGCGGTGAGGTGTTGCGTTCCTAATGTATGTGCAGACACCACCTGATCTGTGTATGTTGTGTGTGCCTTTTCTGCAGAGTGTGTAGTGAGGGATGTTAAATTGATAGGGGTCTTAAATTGGTTGGGATTCAAGTGTGTTTCTTGAAGGCATAGTGCTGTGTGATTTGTTTGTAGTGCGTAGTGTTGGAATTCTGGCCAGTGTCTAATGAGTCTGTGAGTGTTCCATTGTAGTATTGTGTTCATTGTTTGTGTGTGTTGGCGCGCGTGAGTGGTCTCTTAGGTGATTGTTTTTGGTGGTGCTTTTCGATGGTCTTTGTGGTTGGCAAGGAGGTGGTGTCGGGTTTGGGGGGTTGTAATGTCTGAGTCGGTTGTGGTATTGTAGTGAAGTCTCGTTGGCAGCGTGATGAAATCTAGGAGGCTCGCGTAGCGATAACGACCGTTCAAAGTACGGCGGTACGTTTGCTTTGTATTTGACGGTTAATACTAGTAAGGGCCGAAAAGTGACAAGTGCCGACAGCAATTTAGTACCTTCTGTCGACACTACAACAACGGTTTACAACAGCAGGTATGATCTGTGCGCGCCGGCCGCTCAGTCAGTTCTCCTCTCAATCCCGGCCGGCACCCTCCGCCGGGAGGTGGCGGTACCCTGCGGGCCGCCGTGATTGGCTGCCGCATTAATGACTGGGCGCCATAGCCCGCCGGCGATTGGCAACATACATTTTGGCAATTCCTCCGGCCAATATGGCCGACCGCGTTTGGGTTTAGCGGTCCAGTCATAACATTCTGATAGCGGTGGCCACCACCTATGGGCTGGCTCAATCGGCGCGTTCCTGTTGGCGGAGGGCCACATAACACAAGTAAAACATGAACAATGTTACAGTATGGTCTATGTCCGTGTGCTCCTCCGATTCTGAGTCCTGGTCAGTGTGTGAGTGTGGTGCAGGTGATGCGTCTGATGTAGGTGAGGTTTGTTTGGATGCTGAGGATGCTGGTTGGTAGGGTGGTGGCGGTGGTGGGTGGCAGGGTGGGGTGGGTGCCGGTTGGCGGGCTGGCAGTGGTGGTGGTGGTTGTGCTTGCCTGTGGGTTGTAGGGTGTCCTGGTGTTGGGGGTCGTGTTTTGCGTGTGTTGGTGTTGGTCGGTGTTGGTGTGTGCTGCAGTTGTGTTTGTTTTGGTTGTTCTGCTTGTTTTGTTTGTTCTGTTTATGTGTAGAGGTTTATGTTGTGTTTGTGTTGGGTGGGTGTTGGCAGAGCCGAGTATTCTGCGTATGAGAGTGGCGGTGGTGGTTGTCTGTATGTACCCGGCTTTATGCGGCGAGTCGGCCACGCCGCCCGCGGGCCTAGGACCGATTTTCTGGCCTCGAACAGGTCCACGCCCTTCAGGTGGAATAGGCGGAGCACTTCGCGCTTCGCCTTCCACCGAGGGCATTCCCCGTCCGACGCCGCGTGGTCTCCCCCCCCCCCCCGCAGGCGGCGCAGCTGAGCTCGCCGCTGTTGCATTCATCCGTGCTATGTGGTTGTGCGCATCTTTCGCACGTGTAGGTGGTATCATGGCATCCTTCCCCCCGTTGAGTGGCCGTAGCGCTGGCATTTCCTACAGCGTCGCGGGAGGGGTGCACGTGGTGTGACTGTGTAGCGTAGGTATCCGGTTTTTAGGTGTTTTGGGGTTGTTCGTGTTGTGAAGGTGAGTATCAGCAAGTGTGATGTGGTGTATTCCTGTCTTGGGGGCGACCTGTACACGGCGGAGACGCCCTGGTCCCTAAGTCTGAGGGCCCGTGTCTCCGCCGGCATACAGGCCAGCTCCCGTGCCATTATGGTTCCCTGTGAAGTGTTTAAGTGTGTGGCTGGTGTTATGCTTATGGGAGTGTCTTGTATGAGGCAAATAGTGGGAAGGATGTGGCTGTCTGTTTGGTTGTTGGCTTGTATCAGGAGCGCCCCGGATCCGAGTGTTTTGGCGTGTAGGGGCGCTCCTGTGTGATTGGCGATTACTCCATCCACCAGCCAGGGGTCGAGGGAGCCATGGGCTCTCCGTCGCCCCGGCGGCAGATGAAGTATTCGCCGGTAGGTGTAGGTGTGTTGGAGTTCATATTGTGGTGCTGTGGCGTTTGGCGTTGTATGTGTTTATGGTGTATGTGGTGTTGGGAAAAGAGTGAGTCTGTGACAGGTGTGTGTAACACAGTACAGTGACAGTAGTCTCAGGTGGAGGGTATGGAAGGGCGTGAAGAAAGCCCGGCAGGTTGTAAAATCAGGGCAGATGAACACGAAGAAAACACAAAGAAATCAGAAACTGTGCGTGAAGGAAGCACATTTAGAAAGATCAGGCAAAGATCGTGCAGAAGGCACCAGAGGGAAATCCGGGGGGGGATGGAGGGAGCCCGGGGTGGGAGGGAGTGGCAGCACCGCCGAACTGACCTTTTGTAGACGGAGACGGAGCACAGTAGATGTAGGCGCAGATGAGACGAAGATGAAGCACTGCACTGAGATACTTGCGCGAGAGATGTTGCTGAAGATAGTCGATCGAAGTCTAGAAGAGGCTTGTAGAATAGGTGAAGTCGAAAGGGGATAGGGAGGTAGTATTGTGTGAAGGGAAGAGGAGAGATCGCTGGCGCAGGGAGGTGGGGTGTGTGGAGTGTGTGTGCGTGTGTAGGTGTATGGTGTTTGGTGTATGGTGGCAGGTGGCAGGGCAGGGTGGCGTCTTGTTGCGATCACTTGCGATGCTGTACGCGTTTGACCAGTGGCTTCAACGAGGAGAAGACGTGCGAAACCGGAGCGAAGTATGCATTTTGAAGCTAATGTTGTCGTATTTATCCTATTTGATTCCTTGGTAGTTATCCTGTTCCGTATATGCTTTGTTAATTATCTTGCACCATGAGCTATCATAGGTTAGAGGACTGCCCAGTCTGCACATGCGATCTGAAGTGAAGCTGCTATGCTTGGTAAGATGCCATGATACGAATGAAAATTGGAATTCGCATTTCACACCACATGTTAATTTGAGTTTTTTTTTCGTCTTGTTGGCACAGCGGTAATGATCTTCATGATGTTGATTAATGGAACGAATCAGGTTTTAACAACTTTTCATTTCCTAAACGGATTGGATAACTGATAGATATCTGTATCTGGTCCGGATATGGGTACGGATTGCATAACTGATGGATATCTGTATCCGGTCCAGATATGGGTACGGATTGGATAACTGATGGATATCTGTATCTGGTCCGGATATGGGTACGGATTGGATAACTGATAGATATTTGTATCTGGTCCGGATATGGGTACGGATTGGACTGGCTCGTACGGATATGGACTGGATCGGATTTTAAAATGTCATGTACCGAAGTGACACCTTTCCCGCCTCCTGGCGGGAGAGCGTAGTCATTCCATTGCCAAAGCCGCACAAAGATCACCACCCGAAAAGGTTATAGACCCATCTCACTTACTAGCTGTGCTAGTAAGTTGGTCGAGCGCATGGTCAACACACGATTGAAGCAATTTCTGGAACACAACGACCTGCGCGACGAGTTTCAGTGCAGCTTCCAGCGTCAAAAATCAACTACAGACAATCTCAGATTAGTGCATGACATCAAAAGTGGTCTACGCATCAAACGCACAACAACAGCTGCATACTTAGACATCACTGCCGCATTCGACCGAATACACAAGTCCGCAATGAACCGCACCGCAAACTCCATAAGATAGGCCTACGCGGACACATGGCACACTTCATTCTTAACTTCCTCAGAGACAGGACCCTTATGGTACGATGCGGCAGTGTCACATCAAAAACCACAACTTAGGAGCAGGGCCTGGCGCAGGGGAGCGTGCTCTCACCGAGCCTCTTCATCATCATGATCAACGACTTACTTACCACCACACGGACCACACGGACACTTCACTTCAATACTCACTTTTCGCGGACGACATAGCCATTTGGACAACATCACAATGCTTCCTTAAAGCTGAAAAAAAAACATTCAAGCAGGATTAGACCACATTGCAAAGTGGTGCAAAACCTGGGGCTTCGCCATGTCCGCAGAAAAATCGGCCACCGTCACATATAGTCGTCTCCGTCCCACACCCAAAACTCTACTTGAAATCGATGACAAAGCCATCGAACACGTGAAAGCTTTATGTTCTTAGGAGTGCACTTAGACGAAAAACTCAGTTTCAACACCCACACCACCTCCATCTCGAAGCGATGCGCGAAACGCGTCAACATACTCCCTGCACTTGCAGGCACAGCTTGGGGCGGAGACAGGAAAACACTACTGCGACTCTACACATCAATCATACGATCCATCCTAGAATACAACAGCATTATTTTTGCCACCATTTCAGAAAGCCAGAGCCAAAAGTTGTAAATCATCCAAAGTAAATGCATCAGAGCAACCACAGGTGCCCTCCACACCACACCGATAGCCAGTCTTCTAGTGGACTCAAACACGCCTCCACTCCACTTCAGGCCACAACAGCTGCGTCGCTACCACATGAAAATCAAATCCATTAAAAATCATCCCGCACAGCCCTGCTTTACGCCTGACAGATAAGACAAGAGCAGATTTGAGCGCAAACTTCCACCATATAGCATTCAAATCGCCACGGCTCTCTCAGATCTTAACCTCACAATGCCAGCCACTGCAGCTCGACTGCCCATTGGCCATTCTGGACTCTTAGCCAACCAAAGGTCGAGTATTTGCTCTCGGAGAAGAAATCCACTATCACATCGGCGGAAATTCTTGGCATCTTCCACAAGTTCGCCGATGACAACAATCACAAAACACTCGTATTCACGGATTGGTCGAAACACTAGGCTAAGGTAGGCATCGGCGTCACTGGACTAGGTCTCAAACTTTCCAAGCGTCTACGGGATAACTTCTACATCTACTCCGCTGAAGCAATGGACATTCTGGTCGCTATCTCCATTCTCATGAGGCGTAAAGCTTGAAACATAGTAATTTGCTCAAACTCCAAATCCGTCCTTCAGTCAATTAGCAACACCCACGACTGTCCATATCACGTCATTGATAGAATCCAACAAATGGTGGCCCATAACGTAAACATGAACTTTTCCTTCCTCTGGATTCCGGGCCACGCCAACATCCGAGGCAACGAAGAAGCAGACCGGCTCGCAAAGCAAGCATCGAACACTTACCCCAGCGTGGAATATTCGGTAGACGATTGCAAAGCACTCCTACAACGCCACATTCGCCAACATCAACAGAACACATGGACACAACACAACTCAACACAACACAAATCCAACCACACCCACGCAATCAAACCAACCATAGGCACGTGGAAAACATCAAATCAATCTTACCGACAAAAGCAGATCATCTTCACTAAACTTAGAACTGGTTGCACAAAACTAACACAGCCTCAATTAGAGGGTGACTAATACACAACACCTCACTGCGTTACCTGCAACACCACGTTAAGCATAGGCCACATCCTGCTAGACTGCAGTATATTTAGCTCTCAAAGACAACCACTTAAGGTATTCCGTCAAAGAGAGGGTATCACCCTATCGCTTCCATCGTTTCTCGGTGACAAGCACCCATAACTCCTTCAATTGCTATTTGAATATCTGTATGCCACAAAACTAGCAGGAGCACTGTAGGCACCACACCAACAACACTTACATCAACTCGTAGTGCATGACCGCGAAACACTCGTAGGAAACACGTAAATAGCCATCCCCGCATGGCGTCTGACGTACATGAGCCGATTCGCTTCCCAATTTGAAATAAATGGCTACCTAGCGGTGCCGTCGGAAGTAGATGAGCCAACTTGCTTTAGGAAAACATAAAAACATAAAAATAAAAATTAGCATAACGTAAAACGACTACCCAAAGAGCCATCGTACGCAGATGAGCCGATTTGCCTTGCAACTCATAACGTAAACAGCTACCCAGAGGTACAGCGGACGTAGAAGAGCCGAATTGCAAAACACCGTACTAACCCAACTGACAACCCTGCATGGCATGCTTAAACTAACCCGCTACTAACAATTAACACGCGGTGGCCGGCGTGATAGACGATGTGGACAATTACATCCTTGTTCGCACGGTAAAGATCCCTCGGTGCTCTCCGATAAGAGTAGGCTAAAGCTGGCACCCTGGCAAAATCAACTTCTCGCCATTCTCAACCCCCCCCCCACCCCACCCAAACTACAAATTATTTTGTGGAGGAGTAAAGTAAAATTAAACCATTTAGACTACATCAGGGAGATTCCCCAACCCAGCCCCAGCCTTCAGCACCTGAAGCATCACACAAACTATAACGTAAAATTCCCTTAACGTAAATGTCCACTTGCCTGCACCCTGATTTCAAACACTCGCTTTTATAGATAGACATGTAACGTACTCGCTTTAAAGGCGGCGCAAATGACCTTCATGGTCCAGCACGCCTAAACAGATCACTCCCCCGCCTTAAAATGTCAATCCGTATTAAGTTCTGCTCGTACTCAAACCGCGACCAGGTGGACTGTATTCCAACATCATCATCATCATCTACAATGACTACGCGACACCCGTTCGCCTCCCTTCCCATCACCGCACACACTATCATGCGTGCGGTCGTGTGTACATCGTCATCATCTACCCTGACTGTACGCGACACCCGTCCGCCTACCCTCACATCCCCGCACTCCACAACCCGTCGCCGCTGCAGCTGTGATAGTGGACCAGGTGGGGTTACGAGGTGACGGTCTGCCGATGCAGCTGTGATAGTGGACCAGGTGGGGTCACGAGGTGACGGTCTGCCGCTGCAGCTGTGATAGTGGACCAGGTGGGGTCACGAGGTGACAGTCCGCCGCTGCAGCTGTGATAGTGGACCAGGTGGGGTCACGAGGTGACGGTCTGCCGCTGCAGCTGTGATAGTGGAGACGGCTACTGCTGTCACACTGCTGTGTCTGCACTATTACATGCCGGCCCACATGCTGTGTCAGT
>JAOTOM010001557.1:0-37500 GCA_034440615.1 Ashinkailepas kermadecensis | reverse complement strand
ACACACAAACACACACACGCGCACACACACACACACACACACACATACACACGCACACACGCACGCACACATACACACGCAGCGTGATGTGAGTGATATGGGATCTGGCATTCTTGAGTGCCATCCATGGCTTTGTGTATTCCGTTATGTCGCCCTTCGCCATTGACGCAGTGTTTCGAACTATATCGTTCGTCAGCCCAACGAGAGGCTGCGATGCGTGTCACGTTCTGAGCGCAGAAATTCGAGTGCGTGATTGCGTGCTTAAACTTGTTAAATTTGGTAATTGTGTCACCCTGAAGAAGGCCTTTGGGCGAAACGTTGGTGATGTGTTTTTTGGTGGAAATATAGTTTTTTTATCATTGTGCCACTTACGTATAACTTGTCAAAATAGTACTCAATATATATATACATATATATATATATATATATATATATATATATATATATATATATATATATATATATATATATACATATATATGTATGTATGTATGTATGTATGTATAATGGATGGAAAATATCCATAATGACCGAAAAACCTATGCATAGGTTATTTGGCACCACAAATCGAAGTCATGCACATACTCTGACTCTAATATGCGTATCTTAGGCTTGGATACTATATTGGCCAATAAATGTGTGCCAATCGATTTAACTATTTTGTTTTCGCATAACATGGAACGCCTACCTTTAGTTAGACCCTAAGGCATGGGAAATTTCAAGACCTGAAGTTTATTTAGGTGATTGTTTTATTGAACAACCCTGGTGTGAATGCATGCATGTACAGTAGCTGGACGGCTATAGGACGTCGGCCGTCCGTGCACGTGCCGGCACATTGTTTTTGGTTTTGCAGTGTTTGCGGAGTCGGACCCTCACCTCTGACGCATGCATGCTGATGGTCGGGGCACTGACCTTTCCAGCTGGTTAAAAGGTCGCTCCGTCTCACGCCATGGGGCGGCATGAGATGTACTGGGCTAAGGCATGCTTTCGGCGTAGCCGGCCAGTGGTGCAGGGGACGAGTGGTCTAGGGGTAAGATGCTCGTCTCACAATCGAAAGATTGTGGGTTCGAATCTCACCTGTCGCTACTGTTCGCCCGCGACCAATCGGCGTGAGAGACTGGCGACGCTATATGACTCAACGGTCGACGTGTCGTAAAACCAATAACCAACCAACCAGCCAGTGGTGCAAGTGACAGGCACTGGCCGGTGATGCAGGTGACAGGCACTGCCGTCATTGTGGCCAAATCCAGTTTTAATTGGGCATCATATGTGAATAACAAACTTCGATTGTTGTCAGCAAAGATGTAACTGAAAGCATAAAGTTTCAGTATTTTATTAAGCACACCAATTAAGCACACCAACTTAAGGTATGTGTGGTCAGTGGTACAGCCGGGATTCTCCTAAGGGGGGTGGGCCCGACTACAAAAATATAGCTTTACCAAGAATGCTTTCGGCACGCGAAACCTGGCAGTATTTTTCGTATGGCGAAATCCCAAACCTTTTGTTAATGTGGTGTATTTTTGGATAGGTTGGTGGTGGGAGTGGCGGGGGGGGGGCGGTGGCTTAGCTACGACTCTACGTATGGTGTCCAAGAGGATTACACGGACCTGAAAGTGTGGGAAATTACGTTATCATGTTGAGATATCTATGATGAAACAACATCATACTTTGGTTATCATATATTTTTAAGATGCATTTGACAAGAGTCAGTTGAGATACATATGGAAAGGAAGACACTTATACGATGTAAATATTATCCCTGTTATGTATCGCTTTGCACCTGAGTTTTTTTTTCAATCTCAGCGCACTTACTGTCGTAGTGCATCAGTTCATTGTCTGCGATGGAGTATTATTGTGCTGTATGGATAGTGTTGACTGTAGCCTGATGTTCTCTGTTCCCAGCATGCAGCTGACAGGGAGTTATACTGTACCGCAATGCCCTAATCACTGCCCAATGCCGTGTCTCAGTACTCGATCTCTGTGACCGCTTCTGACGGGAAGTTCGAGAAGACGCAGCCGGTGGACGTGGAAGTGATGAACGTCAATGATGTCGCGCCCGTGTTCGACAAACTCGGATACGAACTACAGCTCCGTGAGGGATATATATCATCGCAGCCAATTATGAAGGTACGCGGTGGATGTCCCAGCTCGTAGCTCGGGTTCTTGACGTATCTTCATATCGCACCATTAGCATGCGCTGCCACGAATCCACTCAGTCTTGTCTTGCATTGTATGGTGCAGACCGCTCCAGTCGACAAATCAGAACACGAATTATTGGTGTTCCCGGACTGATTTCGAAGTCGATTTTTCATTCATAATAAGTCCTGAATGTTACTTGTTACGAGCGAAGACGAAGCCCGAGGGAGTCTACTCCGGTGTATATGGTGCCATCGTATCTGAATGGCCCAGCCCGACCGTCACGCTTTTGAAACGGTAAACCACTTGCTCTGGCTCATCCGGGAATATAGGCTCGCTCACACTGGCAATTGTTAGTGCTGCATGTGCAATGCGATAAGTGTGGGAAATACCATCCCTGATTCCGATACCTCATCAATGCACGCTACATTTCTGCTCAGTACGTCTCCAGTTGCACTACTAGTTGTTGAGCCTCCCTGTAAAGATACTCCATACGCCCCTGAAAATATATAGCACCTGTACACTGGATACTGGAAAAAAAAACTGAAGCAAGAATAGCTCTAGGATCCTCGACTATAGACATTTCCTAAACAATGCGGTGCATGTCTTTGGACTACACAGCTACAACATGCTCCAAAAATGACAGTAAGTGCAGGACATAAATTATGTGGTATATACCAGTATGGACCATGCGGTAAAATCACTGGGGTCTGTATCCTGCAGTCTGTCGCAACCAAACTGAGCACGTGGTCCTGAATATTGGTCTAATCCTGGCTGGCATTTGATTCTGGATTAGATCTGGACAAAAACTAAGAATTAAATGCATGGAGACCGGATCTTCTGTGCCATGATACAACTGCCCAGCTACCGATCGTAGGATTGCCAACTGAACCCGTGAAAATATAGGCCTGGCTGTTGGCCAGAAAATTTGTTTCTGAAGATCTTAATCGCATCTTTCCGTTTAGGGATTCGCTTTCCCCGATCTCCGGAATGAACGGAATAAACCTATTGGTTGTTTCCGCTGGAGGTGTATCTAGAACTGATGCAAGTCATGGGTGGTCACGATCACCTGAAATGGGAGACGAAGATTTTAGACTTTAGATTTATTAAGATTTAATCGTAGCTGCAATTACGCCAAGATGTATGTAGCATTGATGAGCTATGTAGATTGATGAGCTGGGATGAGCTGTGGTAAACAGGTGGCATGTAATTATATCCCCGCCAGTCTTTACAGCTGGACCTTGATTCGAAGAATAGAGGTTGGCATTATCATTGTTAAGGCGTCTAGGGATACCCAACACCCAATCCTTACAACTCTAGATATGAAGACGGCTTCCGAAACACGATCCACTGGTAACCCTGTCCGGCTAACGGAACACCATCCACTGGTAGCCCCGACCAGCTAACTGAACACCATCCACTCGTAGCCCCGTCCAGCTACCGGAACATGGGCGCTGTATAACCAATGCAGTTGATGCGCCCTAAAACCCAAATAACTAACTAACTACCGGAACACCATCCACTGGTAACCCCGTCCAGCTACCTGAACACCGTCCACTGGTAACCCCGACCAGCTAACGGAACACCATCCACTGGTAGCCCCGACCAGCTAACGGAACACCATCCACTGGTAACACCATCCACTGGTGAGCCGTGCTACATCTGATGGCGCTCATCACGGCGGTGATGTTGTCCACGACTGACCCGACCTTGTACACCAGGTGACCGCGACTGACCCGACCTTGTACACCAGGTGTCCGCAACTGACCCGACCTTGTACACCAGGTGCCCGCGACTGACCCGACCCTGTACACCAGGTGACCGCGACTGACCCGACCCTGTACACCAGGTGACCGCGACTGACCCGGACCCAGTGGGAGCTGCAACGATCGTCTACAAGCTATCTGGCCCCGGGGTGTACCCGGCCAAGCCGCATGACGATGTTTTGAGCATTAATGAGCACGGAGAGGTAGTTGTGCTCAAGGTAAGCGTGCATAATTTACGATTGTATCTACCGAACCAATATTAGCGCACGGCCTGGCTGTTCACGGCGTCTCGAATTGATTCTCTTCAGTTATATAATGGCGGTCGTCAGTAGTCTGGCACAGTATTGTCGACTGCACCTGTGGCTGTGCTGTAGGCTGAGCTTGTGCGGCCACTGCGCCAGTCAAGCATCACCTGGTGGTGCGTGCGAGAACAGGGCTCTGTGCCAGACCACAATCGATCCATGGCTTGGCTGAGGCGCCATGCCAAAATTTCAGGATGGGCAATCAGGTGTAGCTTATCCTACAGATGTGCTGGATCGAAACTGATACCGTTTCCCCTCACATGCACCCGTGAAGGCTGCGTTCACAAACCGATGACGGTTCCATCACATGCACTAGTAAAGGCTGCGCTCACAAACTCATGACGATTCCCCTCGCATGCGCTCGTAAACGATGCGCTTGGAACAGATGGGCGGTGAACGGAAAACGTCAGGATCCCTTCCGGTGGGCGGATGCACGGTAACGAAGACGGAGCGTGAAGAGAGTCACTGAATGCGACAGTAGTGTAGGGAGGAAGGGTACTGAAAGTGCGCAATGAAGCAGGGATGTGGTAACAATGACGACTGCATGAGTGTATCTGCGCCGTGAGTGCTATCGTGCACGTGAACGTGACGCGGCATTAATAAAAGCGCTGAGTTATGTCGTCTGTGTACGTTACCGAGTCGTCACCAAGTAGATTTGCTCGTAGGTGCTGGACCGGGACGAGGGCACCGGCGGCCGTGAGGTGTGGGACCTTTCTGTGCTAGCTTGGGACGACGGCGGAAACGGGCTGGGATCGTCCGTACCCTTCAGACTGACTCTCACCGATATCAACGATAACGCACCCTACCTCATACAGGTGAGATACCGTTGCTGTCCTCATACAGTTGAGACAACGCTACTGTCCTCATGAGCCATACCCGTCTGTGATGGCTTTTTGGAATCAATGTAGATACTGTTGATACATTTGTGAACGGTTTTCTATTTGCTTGCGTGGATGCCAGATATGTCAGAAGGTGAGAATCCAACTACATAAATACCGCTGGTGTTTTTTTCTGCTTGCGACCTTGAAAGAGCCTGAACACGTCTCTGTTGTGTGGGACACACTTAGGAACTCCATGCATGTGTATGCCTTGAGGTGCCGGTGCAACGATACAGCACTGAGGTATTTAGCTGGATATTTCGGTTTCATGTTGATGTGGCTCCTAGTTGCTTAAATATGATGTACCTTATGTTGCCATTTGTTGTGCATGACAGCGTTTCCAGAGGTACAGGGAAGCGTTACCAAGATATATATTTTTCACTTGCAGTCCAGGGGACAACACAGGACAACTTCTATGAAATTGGTGTGCCCTTTGACGAAAACCATTGTCCTGGATGGCCTGGTGACAAAATGCGTTTGCAAATAAATTATCAGACCTCTTAAAAGTGTCATAATATTTTTTTCGTTGAACAATGCGCACCATACCTGCGATTTGTCTTCAAGCTACTTTGTCGATTGAATTCGTTTCTGTTGTAGATGTCATGCAACTACAGCAAAACTGACTGGCCGTTGTCTTGTCGAGGAATTTCACACGATGGAGAAGTCGGCGCGCCCTAAAGCACAAGTCCACTACCACCACAGTCACATGGTGTATCATATAGCTGAACCAAGCTGCCCGACAGAGCCAATCGACACGACCTGTGATCATGGAAAATAAACCGTTTGACGGCATCGTGATTCCGGTGGAAGCGGACGACTTTGACGACCACCTGAGGAATGGACCGCCATACAGCTTCCAGCTGGATCCAAGCGCACCGGCGGACCTGCGTGCCAAATTTTCTGTTACCACTATCGGTGAGTACCTCATCAAGTTCTCCTTCACCACCATCGGTGGGTGGGTACCTCACCAAGTTCTCAGCCACCACCATCGGTGAGTACCTCACCAAGTTCTCAGCCACCACCATCGGTAGGTACCTCACTAAGTTCTCGTTCACCATCATTGGTGGTACCTCACCAAGTTCTCCTTTACCACTATCGGTGGGTACCTCACCAAATTCTCCTTTACCACTATCGGTGGGTACCTCACCAAGTTCTCCTTTACCACTATCGGTGGGTACCTCACTAAGTTCTCGTTCACCACCATTGGTGGGTACCTCACCAAGTTCTCCTTTACCACTATCGGTGGGTAACTCACCAAGTTCTCCTTCACCACCATCGGTGGGTGCCTTACGAAGTTCTACTTTACCAATATTGGTGGGTACCTCAACAAGTTCTCCTTCACCACCATCGGTGGGTACCTCACAAAGTTATCCTTCACCACCATCGGTGGGCACCTCACCAAGTTCTCCTTCATCACCATCGGTGGGTACCTCACGAAGTTCTACTTTACCACTATCGGTGGGCAGGGGTGTCGATTTTTGAAAAACATTTGGGGGGGCCGAAGTGCCAACGCACTAGACCCCCCCCCCCCCAAAAAAAAAAAACTCGTCGGATTTAGCCCACTATATTTTCGGATCTCAGAAATTCCGATTTTTATTCGACGATGTGTATGTTTATGTTTATTCAGCATCCTCACTAACGGGGAAAATCGTCCAATAACTGGTGAAGTCACATAATTAAAAGAGCAGTGCTCAGTACATGTCAACATAACAACTCTGAGTAATAGCATGCGACTGCCGTGCCATATAGTGGGCTCGGATCTATCGTCACCGTCACCGTCACCGTTACCCTCCTCCTCACTCCACACACGAACAAACACACACCGGCTTAAATAAAAATACTTCAGCGATCAGATGCAGGCTAAAACACACCGGCATTGATGGAGCATCAGAGCACAGCAGACCTGAATAGTAATGACGGTGGGTGAAAGTATTTCATTGGTGCCTGACATTAGGGAGGGAAACTTTTCCCTTTAATACGCCACTGCGGCTGCTCAACGTGTTTTTTTCCGCAGATTGCACGATCGAGAGTAGATTGCAGATTGCACATCAGTTCCTTACAAGTGTCAGCAATACATTTTCTTCATGTGCTTTAAACATGATTCAAGAAAGCACTGTCATCGATTTTAAACTTGCAAAAAGAGTGGGCCGCCTGGTGTTTTGAGTGCTATTTGAGTGAATTTGCTGTCTTGTTAGTGAACTGACCATTTATTGAGATATAAGTGCTTTAACTTTGCCTGCTTCTATCATGAAACATTTGTCATGTTCCAATACATCAGAAATCATCAGAATAACTTCTTGTCCACAAACCGGTGTATGCATTTCTATGAATTTTTCATATTTATTAACACTAATGATGTAGATCTGATTTGCAAATTTATTACAGAAAATATCATCAGCACAGGATTCCATTCCTGAAAATATAGTACTTTCAACATGTTATTTTCTTTTACATTTCAACATGTTAAGTTGGGTTACATTTTTTATTGTAAAAAAAATACATTGCTTGAAATTTTTACAACTTGATGTTTCGGTTTTGTTTTTCTCCAAAGGGAGGGTAGGCTAGGTTAGGTTAGGTTATGTTGCATTTCTTTTGATTTAAAAAGAATAGCTTATCCTATGACACCTAATTCAAAGCCTTTTTTGGTGTTATTTTGCTCACAACCTGAAATGTAGGCATTTGTATAGAAAATGAGTGGTCCCATAATTTGGGTCACATTCATAACCATTGGATTGAAATGATACATTCCACGAATTCATAAAACACCTTAAAACACAACTTTACCAAAATGAGCAGTAACATCATGTTCATCACATTCTTAAACATTGCATTAAACAAATCAAGAAATCAGAAATTGCCTTAAGCTGTAAATTTACCAGAAGGTGTGCCAACCCCTGGACGGAAATGCAACACTAGGTGCCCCAATCCAGGAGAGAAAAAGCACCAGGTGCAGTGGAGTGAAAATATTAATAAAAGTAAACTAAAAACAGACCTTCTTGAAGACATACGTGATAGTTATGTGATATTAAAATGGAAACCCTGAGCACAAATCAGAAAAAGGCATGGACTGGACTTTAGGCGCTGGAATTTTTGTAACTGGAATTTTTTATTTGGATGTTCTTGTTCAAGCCTACCTGCCTACTTCTTCAACTACTGTTCCTTTGGGAATTAAATAGCAGCAGGCTATTTATTCACTGTTTAAAATCACACCAATATGCAGATACATCAGAAAGTGCGAAGTACAAAAAACGAATCAGTACGTCACATGAGATTGGGCTACGGATTAAACACTGCGCGCAATTGCATCAAGAATGTCTCACCTCCGTCACATTTGTCGACTGCAACCTCAAATTTAGACTTTAGGCGCTGGAATTTTTGTAACTGGAATTTTTTATTTGGATGTTCTGAGAAACGCCCACCACGATTTGTGGCATTTATTGCGCGCAAGTGTCTATCAAGTCTCTCCAGACACATTTGGTGATGAGCTTTGACCTTATATAACTTACAAGCAGGTGTTTGTCACTTCTGCAGCCGCCACAGGCCCATAGTTCTGAGCCGTGACGTCATGAGTGCGATTGCCAGGCTGCGCCGAATTTCTCCACCGAATTTGGAATATGCCCGATTTCTGCTCGGGTGCGTCAGTAAATAAGCTTCGGTAAAGCGACGATAAACTATGTACCGCGTTGCCAAGGATTAAGGTTGCTTGTATGATGTAAGTCGTGCTTGCAAATTGGAAGGAAATCCAACTCCTTTGTTTTTTTCCACAAAGTTGTCAATTTTACAGCAAAGGGTGGAGAGTCAATCCACTATCCAATTCAAATCTGTTTCATTTCAGTACAAATGAAGCTACGTAAGTCGCATGGTGTTTTTTTCTTCTTTTTTTCTTTAACTTTCTTCTCAGCATAAAAATAGCATATGTTATTGGGGGGGAAATCAACATTGAGGGGGCCAAGATCAAAATTGGAGGAGCAATGGCCCCCACAAAAGGGTACAAATCGACGCCCTTGCTTTGGAGAAAAAAATAGAAACCAAAATGAAGCGAGGTACATTTCGAAAATTTTATAAATTGAACAACCGAACCCAACCTAACCGAACCTAACGTCAGCTCCTTTTGAAGGAAAATTTCCGATTTTATTTTATGTTTGAATTTTTTTTTTTAATTTCGAACTTCAGCATCTAAACTAGCCTAACCTAGCTAAACAGGTATTATTGTGCTTTAAGGTGGTAACAAGACAAGTTTGTACACACATTTAATTCCATATAGCAAACAAATGGGTTAGATTTGGCTAAGTTTGATTAGTTCAGGCTTTCCAAGTGGGAAAACTTTTCAAAAATTTCTAAAAAAGTTTCCCAAAAAAATTTCTAATTAATTGGTAACCTTGCAGTTTAAGGTGTTCTTTTTTCCCCTTTTTTAAACATTTTTTATGCAGAATACCATGTTTATGAAGGTGACTAAGATGATTGGATCCACTTATAGTTAGGGGTATCTCGGAACTGGGTTTGGGGGTAACTTTTTGGGGGTAACTTTGGGGGGTAGATTTGGGGGGTAACCTTTGGGGGGTAACTTAGGGGGTACATTTCGGGGTAAAATCTTTTAGACGTAGAACTACGCGCTGGTCTCAAAACTGTCTTCGAAACCCGATTTGGACGGTAACTTTTCGAGATATGAGCATTTTAAAATTGAAAAAAAAGAAAAAAAAAGATTGGATTTTTGGAAGGTCTGTAGGGTATTTTGGGGGGTACGGCATTTGGGGGTCAACATCTTTTTAGAAGTAGAATGACGCGCTGATCTCAGAACTGTGTTCAAAACGCGATTTGGACGGTAACTTTTCGAGATATGAGCATGTTAATATTGAGAAAAAAAAGAAAAAAAATTGTGAATGCTTACTTTTCAGGTTGGGAGCAAAGTATTACCAAAAAGGGCTTTGAGTTCGGTAACATAACATAAACATAAATGTTTTTTTCTTTAATGCAACAAAACCTAACCTAACCCAGCCTAACCTATCGTTTGAGAACAAAAAAATAAACAAAATAAAAATGTCAATTTATTTATTTTCTGAAAATTCTCAACCTTAATAAAGAAACCTAACCCAACCTAACCTAACCTAAGCTGCTTTTGAAGAAAACAAAAGTCTGAACATGTTTGTTTTTTGTTTTTTAAAAACTTTTTGGTATTATTGTGCTTTAAGGAACAAGGAAAGTGTTGTGGGCGCTGTATGACCAACGCAGTCAATGCGGCCGTAAGCCCAAATAACTAACCAACCAACCAAGAAAAGTGTTTACACACATTTGTCACCATAAAGCAAACAAATTGGTTAGGATTGGTTAGGGTAGGTTGGTTTAAGTTTTTCAGTTGGACACATGACTTCCAAAGCAAACCTTAAAAGTTACACCAAAGTTAGCCTTCAAGCCTTGGTGACGTCACAGCTTTTCCTCATATATTCCAGAAATTGGTAGCATCAGGCATGTTTCAATTTCGCTGCGCATGAGGGGGGAGAGTGATTTTTAGGCGTGCCGGACCATAAAGGTCATTTGCGCCGCCTCTAAAGCGAGTACGTTACATGCCTGTCTATAATAGCGAGTGTTTGCTATCAAGGTGCAGGCAGGTGAACATTTACGTTAAGGGAATTTTACGTTATAGTTTGTGTGATATTTTAGGTGCTGAAGTCGGGGGCTGATATGGGGACATGTCTAAATGGTTTTAATTTTACTTTGCTGCTCCACAAAATAATTTGTAGTTTTGGTGGGGGTGGGGCTGCGCATGCGACGTGCGAAGCTTATGCATTACCCATATAGTTTTGCACGTTACATGATTTTTTCTCGACAAAATGGAGGACTACCAGGGGGGGTCGATTTGTATCCTTTTGTGGGGATCATGGCCCCACCAATGTTGATCTTGGCCCCCGCAATGTTGATTTGCCCCCCCCCCCCCAATAACCTATGCTATTTTATGCTGATAAGAAAGCTAAAGGGAAAAAATGAAAAAATATCATGCTAACTAGAAAGATTGATGTTAACCAGCACATTTTGTACTGAATAGAAACAGATTTGGATTAGATAGTGGACTGACTCTCCACCTTTTGCTGAAAAATGTAAAATTTTGTGCAAAAAAACAAACAAAATAGCAGTACTTCCCTCCGCTGTGGAAGTACAGCTTACATCATAAAATGTTTAAATAAGCAATGCTGATGCATTTTAAACCAGATTGTCTGAAGAAAAAAATCCGCTAAGCAACTAAACAACAATTGCATGGTCATACTGAAGTTGGTACACACCACCAATGGCAAAACCACATGCATATGGAACTTGAACATCATTAATTCCATTCTCAATTTCCAGTCATTGTCAAACTTGCATGCAAATCATGATTATCATTGATATTGTGGATATACAAACTATAATTATATTCAGCAACCTACCCATCACACCATCAGCTTGATATTTACCAATGTACCTACCTACCTACATACCCAATGACAATGTGCATTGATATTGATATGGGGCTACCCAATCTCAAACTAAACCAACAAAAGCCACGTTTGAGCCAATCTGCCAGCCTATGAAAACACGAGAGCAAAGTCAGCAAGAAGCTGTATAGACACCTCATTATAATTGATATTCCTGAAGAAAACAATGGTTAGTATGCTATTGCCACACATGACTTCCTAAACAAACCCTAAAGAGTCATACAAGACCAGTGTCTGGTAGCGGCCAAGGCCTGTAGCGGCATTAAATGTCCCCCCCCCCACGATACTATTACCTTAAAAGGTACACCAAAATTCGCTTTCAAGATTTGGTGACGTCATAGCTTTTTTCTCTTATATTGCAGATATTGGTAGCATCAGGCGTGTTTCAATTTCACTGCGCATGAGAGAGTTAGAGCATTTTTCAATTTTCAATTTTCAAAGTTTAAAGAACTTAACCAAGCCGAACCTAACCTATTTTAAGTTGCTGTTCAATAAAAAATGATTGGTAAACTTGCAGTTTAAGGTGATTTTTTGTTTGTTCTAATTTTTCGTCAGAATGCCATGTTCATGACGGTGACTAAGACGATGGGACCACTTATTTTCGGTGCAAATATATTTAATTTTAATTTGAAAAAAATGACAAATTGTCCAACTGAAAAACTTAAACCAACCTACCCTAACCAATCCTAACCAATTTGTTTGCTTTATGGTGACAAATGTGTGTAAACACTTTTCTTGGTTGGTTGGTTAGTTATTTGGGCTTCCGGCCGCATTGACTGCGTTGGTCATACAGCGCCCACAACACTTTCCTTGTTCCTTAAAGCACAATAATACCAAAAAGTTTTTTAAAAACAAAAAACAAACATGTTCGGACTTTTGTTTTCTTCAAAAGCAGCTTAGGTTAGGTTAGGTTGGGTTAGGTTTCTTTATTAAGGTTGAGAATTTTCAGAAAATAAATTAATTGACGTTTTTATTTTGTTTATTTTTTTGTTCTCAAACGATAGGTTAGGCTAAGTTAGGTTAGGTTTTGTTGCATTAAAGAAAAAACATTTATGTTTATGTTATGTTACCGAACTCAAAGCCCTTTTTGGTAATACTTTGCTCCCAACCTGAAAAGTAAGCATTCACAAAGAAAATAAGTGGATCCAATCATCTTAGTCACCTTCATAAACATGGTATTCTGTAGAAAAAAAGTTTTAAAAAAGGGAAAAAAAGAACACCTTAAACTGCAAGGTTACCAATTAATTCGAAAATTTTGGGGGAAACATTTTTAGAAATTTTTGAAAAGTTTTCCCACTTGGAAAGCCTGAACTAACCTAACTTAGCCAAATCTAACCCATTTGTTTGCTATATGGAATTAAATGTGTGTAAAAACTTGTCTTGTTACCACCTTAAAGCACAATAATACCGGTTTAGCTAGGTTAGGCTAGTTTAGATGCTGAACTTCGAAATTAAAAAAAAAAATTCAAACATAAAATAAAATCGGAAATTTTCCTTCAAAAGGAGCTGACGTTAGGTTCGGTTAGGTTGGGTTCGGTTGTTCAATTTATAAAATTTTCGAAATATACCTCGCTTCATTTTGGTTTCTATTTTTTCTCCAAAGCAAGGGCGTCGATTTGTATCCTTTTGTGGGGGCCATTGCTCCTCCAATTTTGATCTTGGCCCCCTCAATGTTGATTTGCCCCCCCCCAATAACATATGCTATTTTTATGCTGAGAAGAAAGTTAAAGAAAAAAGGAAGAAAAAAACACCATGCGACTTACGTAGCTTCATTTGTACTGAAATGAAACAGATTTGAATTGGATAGTGGATTGACTCTCCACCCTTTGCTGTAAAATTGACAACTTTGTGGAAAAAAAACAAAGGAGTTGGATTTCCTTCCAATTTGCAAGCACGACTTACATCATAAAAGCAACCTTAATCCTTGGCAACGCGGTACATAGTTTATCGTCGCTTTACCGAGGCTTATTTACTGACGCACCCGAGCAGAAATCGGGCATATTCCAAATTCGGTGGAGAAATTCGGCGCAGCCTGGCAATCGCACTCATGACGTCACGGTTCAGAACTATGGGCCTGTGGCGGCTGCAGAAGTGACAAACACCTGCTTGTAAGTTATATAAGGTCAAAGCCCACCACCAAATGTGTCCGGAGAGACTTGATAGACACTTGCGCGCAATAAATGCCACAAATCGTAAGGTGGGACGTTTCTCAGTACATCCAAATAAAAATTAGTTACAAAATTAGCGCCAAGTCTAAATTGGTTGCAGTCGACAAAACGGAGGTAAGACATTCTGTGATGCAATTGCGCGCAGTGTTTAATCCGTAGGCCAATCTCATGTGACGTCGTACTGATTCGTTTTTTGTACCATTCTGTATGCACCTTTCTGATGTATCTGCATATTGGTGTGATTTTAAATAGTGAATAAATAGCCTGCTGCTATTTAATTCCCAAAGGAACAGTAGTTGAAGAAGTAGGCAGGTAGGCTTGAACAAGAACATCCAAATAAAAAATTCCAGTTACAAAAAATCCAGCGCCTAAAGTCCAGTCCATGCCTTTTTCTGATTTGTGCTCAGGGTTTCCATTTTAATATCACATAACTATCACGTATGTCTTCAAGAAGCTCTGTTTTTAGTTTACTTTTATTAATATTTTCACTCCACTGCACCTGGTGCTTTTTCTCTCCTGGATTGGGGCACCTAGTGTTGCATTTCCGTCCAGGGGTTGGCACACCTTTTGGTAAATTTACAGCTTAAGGCAATTTCTGATTTCTTGATTTGTTTAATGCAATGTTTAAGAATGTGATGAACATGATGTTACTGCTCATTTTGGTAAAGTTGTGTTTTAAGGTGTTTTATGAATTCGTGGAATGTATCATTTCAATGCAATGGTTATGAATGTGACCCAAATTATGGGACCACTCATTTTCTATACAAATGCCTACATTTTAGGTTGTGAGCAAAATAACACCAAAACAGGCTTTGAATTAGGTGTCATAGGATAAGCTATTCTTTTTAAATCAAAAGAAATGCAATATAACCTAACCTAACCTAGCCTACCCTCCCTTTGGAGAAAAACAAAACCAAAACATCAAGTTGTAAAAATTTCAAGCAATGTATTTGTTTACAATAAAAAATGTAACCCAACTTAACATGTTGAAATGTAAAAGAAAATAACATGTTGAAAGTACTATATTTTCAGGAATGGAATCCTGTGCTGATGATATTTTCTGTAATAAATTTGCAAATCAGATCTACATCATTAGTGTTAATAAATATGAAAAATTCATAGAAATGCATACACCGGTTTGTGGACAAGAAGTTATTCTGACGATTTCTGATGTATTGGAACATGACAAATGTTTCATGATAGAAGCAGGCAAAGTTAAAGTACTTATATCTCAATAAATGGTCAGTTCACTAACAAGACAGCAAATTCACTCAAATAGCACTCAAAACACCAGGCGGCCCACTCTTTTTGCAAGTTTAAAATCGATGACAGTGCTTTCTTGAATCATGTTTAAAGCACATGAAGAAAATGTATTGCTGACACTTGTAAGGAACTGATGTGCAATCTGCAATCTACTCTCGATCGTGCAATCTGCGGAAAAAAACACGTTGAACAGCCGCAGTGTCGTATTAAAGGGAAAAGTTTCCCTCCCTAATGTCAGGCACCAATGAAATACTTTCACCCACCGTCATTACTATTCAGGTCTGCTGTGCTCTGATGCTCCATCAATGCCGGTGTGTTTTAGCCTGCATCTGATCGCTGACGTATTTTTTTTTAAGCCGGTGTGTGTTTGTTCGTGTGTGGAGTGAGGAGGAGGGTAACGGTGACGGTGACGGTGACGATAGATCCGAGCCCACTATATGGCACGGCAGTCGCATGCTATTACTCAGAGTTGTTATGTTGACATGTACTGAGCACTGCTCTTTTAATTATGTGACTTCACCAGTTATTGGACGATTTTCCCCTTTAGTGAGGATGCTGAATAAACATAAACATACACATCGTCGAATAAAAATCGGAATTTCTGAAATCCGAAAATATAGTGGGCTAAATCCGACGAGTTTTTTTTTTTGGGGGGGGTCTAGTGCGTTGGCACTTCGCCCCCCCCCACAATGTTTTTCAAAAATCGACACCCCTGCTTGCTGCCCCATGGCAAAAGAAGTCTCATGATTGATGCTGGAGAGGATGAGAAACGGGAAAGGCGGGTGATCGCTGATTGGAAATTCTTTGATCCGGTGTGTGACAGACCAAGATTGGCAGGCTAACAAACAGTCTGGGGAAAAGAAAAACGCAATAATTAAAAATGCATGGTATTGTGTTCATCCTCAGGGCTTAACTCCAACACAGGTGGTCAGTCAACTCTATCATCCCTGTAGTACACATCATGCATCTTAGAATATCCGCCACTTGAAACGAAATGCTACAACTACATCATGTGGCACCAGGCTGAAACGGAATATAACCGCTTATTTTGGGGACCAACAATTCAGTGCAGAATAGCTAACAGGTGACAACACACGGCACCTCATGAAGTCATAACGTGTTCAGACTTAAGAGACACAAGGCCCTATCCTGAATTAAATTCGATAATTAGTTCTCTTCTTCTCACGTTTTCTGGTGTGTAAGAAATCCGGATAACCGCTGAGCTTTGATTCACCTCATCCCTTTGGTTAAATACGCTTCCAGGTTGGCTACCGAACTTAGGCTCTAGTTAGGTGTTCTTTTTTTAACCTCTCCGTTTTTCTTTGTCTACGGATGCGTTTTAGGGCTCCAGTCAATTTTTGTACGGGCCCCGGCACATTTTTGCGACCCGGCTTTTAAAAAAAAAAGAGTTTTGTTGTTTTTTGTTGTGCATCGACGATATTGTTTATGTATCGTCGCGTTTTCGCAGACCCCGAAGTGTTTCTTTAATACCGGTCTTTGTGTTCCTTATCTTTGACCGTGTCTCCAGCAGCAGTCGTCAGCAGGCCCCGTTGTGTTTTGCTTTTTTAACTCCCGGTGTGTTTATTTGGAGGTGCAACGCACGTTTTGGGGCCCTGCCGCATCTTGCCGGACTCGGTACACTTTGGAGGACCCTGTACATTATATTTCTCCAGTTGTGCTCTTAGGGTCCCACTGTGTTTATTTGGGGTTCCTTGCTCACATTTGTGGGACCGCAGTATGATATTGGGGCATCCGGTATAATTTCTCGAGGTCCCGTCGCGACCTTTCGGGCCCAGGCGCGTGGTTCCGGTGGATCCGACGCAGTGTTCTGGGCTCGACGCAATTTTTGGTGACTTCTTCTGAATTATGTAAAGTTCGAGCCACGCCCTGATTTTTCGGGCCACCGGGGACATTTTTTATTCTGTCCGCCGCGATTTGTTTAGGCTCCGGTACGTTTCTCGGGGCCGTATGCGATTTGGTAAGGCATATGGTGATATGTTTGGGCTAAGGAGATATTTTCCTGGCTTGAACATTTATTTTTCGGAATCTCTTTATTTTGGGAGGCTCCGGCTTAATTCTTGTTGGGTTCCGATGCGATTTTGTGGCTACGCTGTGCTTATTTGGGGCCATGGACAAGTTTTGGGAGCCCCGAGGATACTTTTTTTATGACCCAACCACAATTTATGGGCCCACAGACAAGAATATTTGCTCCCAAGCGCGATATTTGAGGGGCTTGGCGCTAGTTCGCGGGGCGCGTTGTACTTATCTGGGCCCCGGCGAGATTTTGGCGTTCCCGGCGCAAATTTGCGGGCCCTGTGCAATTTTTTTATGCCCGCTGTATTTATTTATGACCGCTAATTTTGGATACCCAGACGCGAATTTATGGGGTCCCAGAACAAATGTTGTGGACCCCGGAGCGATTCTTGGGTTCTTCGGAGCCCAACTCTTCAGGATGGAGGGGGGGGATTTTCCTATTTAGTATGCCACTGCGGCTGCTCAACGTGTTTTTTTCTCAGGTCCTCAGTCCCGAAAGAAAGTCCTCAGGAAAACTATCTTTCGGGACCTGCTCTGGATTTTCCGGTGCTCAGGTCGACTCGATAAACACTAACAGAGTTCATATAAAATTATACTTCTGGCTATCCAGTAACCGTAATTGAAATAATCCCGTAAACCTACAGATTGTAATAGTGTACCGTAAATGTCACATAGCAACCATCACTAAATGCAGGCCAACTTCCCCTGTCGATCATTCCAGAACAGGGATGTGACGTAAATGGGCGTCTGCCTCATCGACCAATAAGAAGCCGGGGATCTGTGCCCGTGAGGGGCCCACGTCGGGCGGCCAGTCAGTCACGCTTCGGTTCTCAAGGCGGGCGGATCTGTGCTTGTACGCCCGGCGCGCGCTCACTTCCCAACTAAATTCGATCTCTAAATTCGTAGAAAAGACATTATCACGGCTTTCCTTCATAGAAGAAAGTTCTGTTCTCCGTCTGTCTGTCTCGTGGGATCGTACGAGTGCTGCTGTGAAAAATACAGGCAGCTGTAAGGACGTTAGTGCTTTCACTACCGGGGTTATTGAGACGCGAAGTTCATTAGACTATCACTCAAGCCAATATAGGAACTTTCCTACAAGTCGTGACCCGGATTTTCTGCGAGACTTTCTGCGACTTTCTGCGACTTTCTACAAGTACAACTAGAGCAACACCAATTGGACCTTCAATCACGCCGTTTCAGCACGGACGAGCAAGAAACGTCTTCCGCTTCATTAACACGTAAGTCCGAGCAAAATCCATCATCCTTTTAAAAAGATACCATTTCCGGATTTTGACCACTTAAAACTGTTTTAAAATTGCATAATTGTGCTGTATACCTACCGTGTTCGGAATACTGTGTGTGGGAACTACTGTGTGAACCTCGAGCCGAATTTGAAACATAGAAATCTCCACAAAAGCGAGCGAATAATTTTGAAAAATATAGCGGAACTTAACATAATTAATTATGACTGAGATTTCTACTGATAAATTGGCGGAGTGTTTCAACAAAATTCGCTTAGAGATGCGGGCACAGGGTATGACCCAAAATGTCAAACCTTTTTCTGGAGTTGGACACCACCGAGGAGGACCCAAGGAGGCCCAAGGACTGAGTCCTCAATGATACCGGCGTCTAGCATCACTTTAATTTGTTCCTCTACGTATTTTCGCTGAGAGAATGGGGTTTTGTAAGGAGCTTGTCGGATTGGCGGGTTATCTCCAGTGTCAATGTCCATTTTGATGACATCAGTCGTTCCAAGATCTGCGTCAGTCTCGGCAAATAAGTCAGTGTTAGCACGTAACAGCTGTTCTAGCCTGTCTTTGTCTGCACCAGTCAGGTGAGCCAGCTTGGCTTGATCCAGCGGGTCAGAGGGAGCGGTTGGCGGTGTCAGTTCAATGTCCTGTGTCATATCAATCAGGTTTTCCAAGTCAGAATCGTCTATTGTCTCAGCGAATGCAATCACCTGCTCTGGGTGCAAGGAGAAATCGCGAGTTGTAGTATTGACAATTCGCACTGGTACGCGTTTGTGTTGGTCAGGTTTCGCTATTATTTCTGCTATGAACAAGCCAGGTTCCTCAGAGATCATCGGCATATTATCCAGCGAGTGTACATGACAGTTTTGATCTACTAGATGGACACGGTTAATGAAGGCTGGGCATTCCACGACAGTGTTGGCGGGAATGTGAATTCTTTCCTTGACTCGGACGAGTGAGCTAATCGGTTCACTGTTCTGTTTTTGTGGTCTGAGAGGAATCATGTTTCCTTCGATGCAGAGGGCTTTCTTCTCAAAATCTAACTTCGCTCCAAACTTCGTCAAAAAATCATTTCCCAACATGCACTCCTGTTTTAGGTCCTCCACAATTTGAAATTCGAACGGTTTTCGGAATTTGCTCATCTCCACCATGAAGGTTCCAACTCCAATGTTTTTCAGGCGATGGCCACTGGCGGATATCAGTGGTATGCAATCTCGTCGGTCTTGTGAGAAATGTATAATATTTTTCTCCGCGATTTTATCAAATAATTTTTCCGAAATCAACGATATGTCGGCTCCAGTGTCCACGAGAGTATAGGCTCTCTGGTTGCCGACGCAAAGCCAAGCCATGGGCGTGTTTGCCTTGATGTGAACTTGTTTGACGCGTGCCAACCTTTGTTTACGTTTTTCGTGGTTTCTCTTTCTCCTGATGTTCTTCCTCTGTTTTCTCGTTATTTCCTCTTTCTGAATCTGCTCAGCTCCATCACGGTGGTCAGTCGCGACAGAGCTCATTAGTTTTCCGACTGGTTAATAGGCTGAGAGCGGCATCGCCTTCCAATGTGACCGATTTGGGTACACCTTATACAGATGGGTCTACCATCTGGAGTCCAGCGGTAAGCTGGGTGCTGGGCGGTGTTGGGTGGTGCTCTCCATACTCTGGGGCCCATCGGAGGTCGTGGCTGCGGTGGTCCATAGGACGGTCTTGACTGAGGTGGTCCATAGTGCGGTCCTGACTGAGGTGGTCCATAGTGCGGTCCTGAGGGGTAGTTTCGTGGCGGACGGGGGTAACGTGGGTATGATGGGTGAAATACCCGTGGTCCAGGCTGAGGTTGGTTCTCCCTGGGTGGCTTCTCGGTTCCTAGCTTTGACGTTGCTAATTTTTCCACTGATTGGCCTATTGCCATTACGAGTTTTTCCAATTTCTCTACCTTGTCCTCTCCTGTGTCTGGCTGATTAGAGTCGACTTCCATTGACTCCTGCCTTTGTACGCCTCTGCAAACCTCAATGACTCTGTCTACCTTCTGTTCCTTCACTGCAAACTGGATGGCTTCCTCCAGGGTTCGGAAGTTTTGCCTGTATAGCTTATTTGCTAATGAGCTACTTTGGACTCCTTTGTTAAAAATATCAATGAGTATTTGCTGGGTCGAGGGATTTCCGACATCTGAGTAAGCTTCGCGTGCCAGAGCGATCAGTTTCTCACCGTAGTTCTGAACCAGTTCATTACGAATTTGATGCATTTTTCGCAAAACTTCCTGTGCACATTTATTGTCCGAGAGGTCCGAATATCTCTCCCGCATGACTTGTTTTATTTGAGCCCACGTCATAAGTGGTTGTTCCGTGAATACGCGCTGCATAAATTCGGCTGCTGGTCCCGTGAGCGTTTTGATGCAAATTATCTGCATCTGTTCATCATCCATGCTGAAGTTAATTCGTTCAAGTTGCCGTATCCATTCAATTAATCGGTGGTGTCCATCTCCAGAAAAAGGTTTGACATTTTGGTTCATACCCTGTGCCCGCATCTCTAAGCGAATTTGTTGAAACACTCCGCCAATTTATCAGTAGAAATCTCAGTCATAATTAATTATGTTAAGTTCCGCTATATTTTTCAAAATTATTCGCTCGCTTTTGTGGAGATTTCTATGTTTCAAATTCGGCTCGAGGTTCACACAGTAATTCCCACACACAGTATTCCGAACACGGTAGGTATACAGCACAATTATGCAATTTTAAAACAGTTTTAAGTGGTCAAAATCCGGAAATGGTATTTTTTTAAAAGGATGATGGATTTTGCTCGGACTTACGTGTTAATGAAGCGGAAGACGTTTCTTGCTCGTCCGTGCTGAAACGGCGTGATTCAAGGTCCAGTTGGTGTTGCTCTAGTTGTGTGCATAATTCAAATGCTATGATTTATCAGTTATTTGCTATCCTTATTATTGCAATCATTTTTAAACCTTACCAGAATACAAGGAGGTGATGGCGATTCCGAGATGGGGCTGAATCCGGTTTTCCCAAGACCATGTTTGACTAAGCGCTCCAATTAGCGATGGTCACGATTATATATCGTAGTCACCAACAGACACGAGAATACATTAAGCTTATTGAATCAGTGTGTGAAAACAAGAAGAAATTACAACTATATAATTTGCAACAGTCTCGCTATTCCCAAACAGTTCAATTCCTGTTCTTAATTTCTGATAGTAGATAGTGTTGTTTCCAGCATTAACCATGAGTAAATGATGATAAGATCTAGCTTTATGATTATGACATTCTAAAAGATTCCAAGCACTTGACTGGATATATTTTGCGACCAGGGAAATATCAATCAGATTGATAATGCCCTGGTGGCGAAATGTATCTGGTGAAGTGTTCGTAATCTTAAAGAATATATCATGAGATATAAGGCTGCACCTGATCATTTACTTTTTGTATCGGAAGCTCGCCTCCGTGCGATGTACCCTTCCATCAGTTCGTTTGTATTTTCAAAGCATTGCGCCGCCGCCGCTGTCATCATCGCGTGTGCGCTTCTGCATTGTACATGTTCAATACATGTATGAATTGGCAAGATATGTAAGACTGCATGACTGCCGGGATGAGGAACTTCGGGGGTGAGAGGCCGATATCATAGCCGTTATTAAAGAGGAAGATGACAATCTCATTCTCGAGATGGGCGACGCATTGCCGGATTTACCTACAGGGACCACGTGCAGTTCGAGCCTTTGTGGTGCCCTGGCATACAGACATTATGAGACTATCTAGTCCTAGTTAGTACCGTGAATGCGCGGAGACAGATGAACCGGACGATTTTGCTTGTGATGGAATTTCATGGATGTATGCAATGCGTAGTTTCATCAATGTATGTACCATGCAATCTGGATAAAGTCTGAAAGTCTGGATCTGAATGCAGGCCTGAAATGCGAGCTATACTTATTAACAGTGGCGCAGCCAGGATTTTCTTAAGGGGGTCACCCCCCCCCCCCCCCACAAAAAAAGGGGGGAAAAGTTAAGAAACAGAATGCAAAAAATTTGGTTTTAGGTGGTGAAAATATAAAAATGTATTGCTTCGTCTCGTGCATTTTTTAGCTGATGGGGAGGGGGCTGCCTTCCCCTCCTTGGCTGCGCTTCTGCTTACTAAGTATGTGCTAATTTACTAATGTATACCTAGCTGCACTACAAGCACCGACTTCAGCAACGAACAGAATGCTAGTAGAAGTACCTCATTTACCTTAGTGAATCAACTGCCAAATTAGTTTTGGGCTACTTCCTCATTTGTCTATTAACTAGGACCTTGGTAAGCTGACAAGATAATCCTGCTTTTCCTACACACTGGCTAGTTATATCCTAGTTACCTAACAAGGAAAAGGCTCGTTAAATAGCGAGTGGCAGCAGGAAGAACAAGCACCTAGTAGATACTCTAGGCTACTCCGTGTTGCAGAACGAAGCACAGCCTATGCAAATATGCGTTGACTAGTTCCAAGGCAGGGATTGGTCGATTTGGTTTACAGTGCACGAAGTTCTACCTTACCACTATTGGTGGGTACCTCAACAAGTTCTCCTTCACCACCATCGGTGGGTACCTCACAAAGTTACCCTTCACCACCATCGGTGGGCACCTCACCAAGTTCTCCTTCATCACCATCGGTGGGTACCTCACGAAGTTCTACTTTACCACTATCGGTGGGTACCTCACGAAGTTCTCCTTCACCACCATTGGTGGGTACCTCACCAAGTTCTCCTTTACCACTATCGGTGGGTACCTCACCAAATTCTCCCTCACCATCAATGGTGAGTAGTAACCAAGAAGGTTGGCAAAAAGCCGGCTGAAAGGGCCATGCCATGCCAGTGGCCAAAACTGGCCTCAGCCTGTTATTACTGGTTCAGGCCAAGTAAAATCAACAAAATGCTCAAAATACTATTCGCGGAGTTCAACATACCTCCCCAAACTACATAATGGGGTTTCATGCTTCCCAGGCGTTCCAAAATGTGTGTGATGTGGCAGTGCAAAGTGTTTCGAAACACTAGTGTGCGGTTGAATAAAGCATGCAAATATCGTGGAAAATTAAGTACCAAGATGCTTGGGCTGCGGCGAGGTATAATTGAACCGTACCTAGCGGAAACTTAATGTTAGATTGGAAGAGTCGGAAGATAAAAATTGCCGCCTTTGAAAACTGCAGGAGGGAAAGGGAGGACATTAGTGTGTATCAGGCTACCCAGCCATCATCCCATGTCCTGACCTTGAATTCTCCTCCCGGCTCCTATTCAACCTATGTCGTGACCTTGCATTCTCCTCCCGGCTCTCTTTCAACCCATGTCGTAACCTTAAATTCTCCCGGTTCCCGTTCAACCTATGTCCGAAGCCACGCTCACCGTCTCGGGCAGCTATATCACGCAGCACCAAAGTATCATGCATGTAAGCTGAGCACTGGATTATTTAGCGGTAGGTTGTCGCCCATGATTAATATTCCGTAAAGGTTATGCTGGAAGCGAAGCATAAGTTTCGCTAGAAGTTTTCGCATGTTGGGAGCAGTGGAAGTTGCAACGGCACCGTTGTGCAGGCGCGTAGTTGTACTACCTTACACAGTGGGGCAGCAGCCATATATAGTCCACGCCGCACTGATACGTGGAATATAGGTAATTGTACGAGCAATAAGCCAGTTATTTAGTCAGTTACTTGCACTTGCCTATAATAAACCTTCGACATTGAACACGCAGATTTACCGAAGCTTAAGTACGTCATGCTGATGTCGAAAAGTTAGGTTCCCTAGTTGATTGCCATCTACAACTCGTACCGGATTGTCATACTTCAAAAATATTGTTTCAGAGATGCTTATTATACTTGGCATTGTTGAAAATAAATGCAAGTAACGAAATGAATTGTTTTCCTTGCAGCTTTAAACATGTATGTTAGCTACAACATATTGATGTCTGACTGCATACCCAATGTCTTATTGGTGCCGAAGCCTCCCTCCAAAAAGTAGGCAAGGTTACACCTAAAGTTACCCTGGTATTAGGACGTGCCGACCAAGGGTGCAGTGAAGTCTGTGAGAGAAGAGTAGCCGTCACATCGCATGGAAGTAATGTCAGAAGGAATATATTACGTAGCGGTAAAGTGCACCAGTAGTGTGCAAAAGTAAAGCCTGCACTAGTAATGTTGCGCAGAAGTCATGTCAGGAGCAGGAGAGTCTAGCAGCGATGTCGCGTAGAAGTAATATCGAGTGTAGTAATGTACGTAGCAGTAAGGTCAGAGTAGTTGATTCGTTGAGAGTAAATGCGGTAACAATGTTAACGTGCAACGCATATACACAGATAAAGGCATGCACATGCACACTCTCACGCATGCACGCCCGCAGCACACATGCACGCCCGAACGCACACATGCACGCACGCAGGCGCACCCACTTCCAAGGCTTTTATGGATCGACAGATTTAAGAGAGGCCGCCGACGCACGGACGGCGCACGAATGTGACCAGAGATGTACCGTCCCATCAGCTGTGGTGGTGTTCTGTACCGTCACATCAGCTGTGGTGGTGTTCTGTACCGTCCCCTCAGCCGCGGTGATGCTGTTTATTTCTTGGTTAGCTGAGGAGGTTCTTTGTGTCGTCCCGTCAGCTGCTGTGGTGCTGCATATTGTCAATATATGTCTGTGAATATGACAACTATGCTAACTTCGCTTTTGTTCTCCTTTTTCGGTGAAGGGCAATTGGCACTATCCAACAGATCGCTCCAGTGTTTGAGCTGCCGTTCAGTGTGGCGTTGTTAGCATGGCTGCTTGTCGCCGATTATGTCCGCACTATGTCCTTCAAAATGACGTACTGACCGTACCAGTACGAAAAGAGCTGCAATGTGTGTTCTGGCGACCACCGGACCCGACCTGGTGTCACTTCCAGAGGCCGATAACCGCGCCGAGATTCGTCCGCTGGTGACGTTCGATCGAGAGCAACAAAAGCAGTATGCCATCCCGGTGATTGTCAACGACAACCCGAGCGGCGACCCGCGCTCTCTGACCGCCACCAGCCTCTTCACTGTCATTATTGGCGACGAGAACGACAACGACATGAGGGCCGGCTCCAGCACCATCCAGGTCTTCAACTTCGAGGTCAGTCGATTGACCTTCTGACTGCGGAGTATGCACATATTGAGAGGGTGGCAGCAACGGTCGTGAAGCGCAGGCGCAAATGTTGGCATTCGGGTGGTTCCGTGTCGACCATGAAGTCTGGCAGGCGCTGTTAATCAGTCTGACTCATAATGAACACATGGGGTGTACTGCACCGATGTGGTGGCGCAGTGACGTGCTCCAGACGCAGAAACTGCATGGTTATTGCACGACCAGTCGATGTTGTGATCTAGAGGAGTATCCGAGATCCCATCGGGTCTGAACACTCTACCCCATTTTGAGTTCTCATTTCACGACTTTCACGATCCGCTCACAAAGAACAGTCTTACGGATCTTACTGGCATGATCGTACTTACTCGTAAGGAAGTACATGGCATAAATGGTAGTATATGTGTGTGCGAGCGTTCAAGTTTGAATGAGTAAGTTTGATGTGAGCTGTGTTGGTAGCTATTTTACTGTTGATTCACGTTTTGAGGTAAGGTGCGTTGGTGGCTGTGTTACTGTTGAGTCACGCTCTGAGGTGAGGTGCGTTAGTGGCTGTGTTACTGTTGATTCACGCTCTGAGGTGAGGTGCTTTGGGGGCTGTGTTGCTGTTGATTCACGCTCTGAGGTGAGGTGCGTTGGTGGCTGTGTTACTGTTGATTCACGCTCTGAGGTGAGGTGCGTTGGGGGCTGTGTTACTGTTGATTCACGCTCTGAGGTGAGGTGCGTTGGTGGCTGATTTACTGTTGATTCACGCTCACGGGCATTGAAGAGCAGTGACTGTATAATACGAAATGAACCGCTGAGGGACACTTCCCATTTACGATGGCAGCCCAGGCCATCATCTTCCCGTGTATTTCCCTGCACTTCCCGTATGTTTCCTGGGCCAGTCTGTATAATGCGTCAGTCTTGGGTAAATATTGATTGTCAGATGTCAGATTGTTGGGGAAGAAGTGAAAACTGAAGACCCTCCTCACGAGGCTCAGTCTTCTCAGCTCGACGTACCTTAAGACAATTCAGCTGGACTGCTTCTTAGTAAGTGGGCAGTCGCGCTTAAAATGACGATACGGACTTGATGAGAAGGAGACCATGGTGACTTAAAAGAATGGACGTGCCAGTGAAATTGGGAAAAACCTAAATATCCCAATGTTGTCTGCACAATCCAGCATGAAAATGTGAACTATTTTATGTTAATGCTCACCTGGCATATCGGAACTTCTTCCACTTACAAATAATCAGCCTGTACATACTCTAGTAGTGAGCTGTTTGCCTTTGCCGATACTGCAGGCCTAGGTACTGGTATTAGAATTGGTAATTCTGCCCACTTGATGCTGTTAATCCAACCAACGGCAACCTCTCCGAATAATTTGGAGGTTAGGGGAGCTTTTCAATGGCGTTTACTAGTAAGGGCATCGGCCTGGTACAGACTGTTGTGAGTGAGCGTCGCAAGTTCCATCCGTCGGCATGCTCGTTCTCCATGCCTGGAGGCTGGAGTGTTCGTCCACTAGTCTTGCCGCCAGGTGGGCGGAGGCGCTGATCCTCTTCAGCCGGTGCAAGTCCAGTGTCTGGGGTTGTTCATGTCTGTGGTGGAGGAGCTTATTATCTTCAGTCGATAGAAGTCCAGTGTCTGGGGTTGTTCATATCTGGGGTGGAGGAGCTTATTCTCTTCAGTCGATAGAAGTCCAGTGTCTGGGGTTCTTCATGTCTGGGGCGGAGGAGCTTATTCTCTTCAGTCGATAGAAGTCCAGTGTCTGCGGTTGTTCATATCTGGGGCGGAGGCGCTGATCCTCTTGAGCTGGTGGAAGTCCAGTGTCTGGGGTTGTTCATGCCTTCTGGTGTGTGGCGGTTACACATCCAGAACTAACTTTTCCTCGTTTATTTTTTCGTTGAAGGAAAACGGAGATGCTATTGCAGATAAGTTGCACATGCTCACGTGGTTGAGAACCGTATCAGGATGGGTCATATTTGGTTTTTGGTTTGTGTCGAGAACCCGGTCAGAACAGCACCTTAGAAGCCCTGATTAATAAATGTGCAGGGAGAACAAGGTGCTTTAGCAGATGAATTGCAGGTGTTCACGTGGTTGATGCCCGTTTCGAGGTTGTTCACGTCTGTTTCCTGCAGATCATCCATGCAGGACGAATTTCCCTCGTTTATTTTTTTTCATTGAATCTTACTTTCAGTAGAATGTCACTCGCGCGGATAATGCTTTGGTATATAGCAGCATGCATGCAAAGTCTGATCTAGCCGATCGAGTCAAAGGCCTGGTATCTTAATATTTTGAATATTTTTCCCGATGCCTTAAAAGCTTTGATGAATTATTTCCAGTAGGAAACTTTGGTGCATTCTAACATAGCCTAACGAATGTATCATTTCACAACAATTATTTTGGCATGTAGCTTTGCATGATCGGTGCCCGACATGCTTCAATATGGGTGAGACCCTCCAATGCGCCTTTAGGTCATCAGCTAGGTATGACATTGTTGGGCCTTGTCAATGATGTTATTCCTCGCAATGCCGGACGAAGAGGTGGGAGGGTCAGTTTAACCTATCCCCTCCAATAGTTTTCTGATAACTTTCAAACCGTTCAAGACATGATTTACAACTTAGTCAAACCTTCCAATAATTAATGCGCGCACATTTGGTACAAAATTGGAGGTCCAGGCTATCAAGGTTCCGGAGCTAGGAAAGACCGGTCAGATCACGAACCCGTTTCAATGCGGGTTTTATAATTACTATTGAAGTACTTCTCATGAACAAACCGTGAAACATATAGCCAAAATGAATTATGGGTGTATATGCAAATGATCAAAGACATATGCACAAATACAAAGTGACTTTAGTTGAACCGAGGCCAGGTCAAACGAAGGTCTATGTTGGAAACTTGGATGGCTGTATAACTGTGAATAGTCATTGTTTTTTTATAACCGGTATATATATATACATATATATATATATATATATATATATATATATATATATATATATATATATATATATATATATATATATATATATATATATATATATATATATATATATATATATATATATATATATATATATATATATATATATATATATATATATATATATATATATATATCCATATATATATATATATATATATTTATATATATATATATATATATATATATATATATATATATATATATATATAAGTTTAAAAGTATTTAAAAGTAATACTTTTAAAATTAGTACTTTAAAAGTATCAATTTAAAAGTAGGGTGGACACATTTTTTAGACAGGAAAATCTTGTTTTTTTAGTTCTAATTTGTGATGGATGGGGTAAGATTTATGTTAAGTAAGTGTGCACAGCACAGACCCCTTTAAGCAGCCATGGATGCAGTTCGAAAATTATTGATATGGCATTAAATCCATATGTGTTAAGAGAGATCAGGGGAGTAGGGCTGGATAGCTAGGGTAGATAGGCATTGATAGGTGTGTGGGATATTGGAGGACTGGTTTCTTCAGGATGTGGGATGGTTGGGGAGGGTCTTTTTACCAGGCTTATAGTATCTTCCATTTACAGACTTAACTGGATGGCCCCTTGGGTCTCTTATTAAGTCTAAACGCTTTATAACTTTATATAGGGTGTACCTAGCAGTCGATTCAGCACCTTCCTTCGGGATGTGATACTGATGAGATTGTCTATGGTAGCACAATGGGGATGATGGGAGGAGTTTGTAATTGTTGAGTGTGTTATGCAATAGCAAGTGAGTCTCTTTTTAAGTCTAAACGCTGTATAGCTTTATATAGGGTGTACCAAGCAGGAGATTCAGCACCTTCCTTCGGGATGTGATACTGATGAGATTGTCTATGGTAGCACAATGGGTATGATGGGAGGAGTTTGTAATTGTTGAGTGTGTTACGCAATAGCAAGTGAGTCTCTTATTAAGTCTAAACGCTTTATAACATTATATATGGTGTACCTAGCAGTGGATTCAGCACCTTCCTTCGGGATGTGATAATGATGAGATTGTCTAGCGCTAGATAACCACTAGCAGTTCAGGCGCCCTTAAGCTCAAATAAACAAACAAACAAAGATGAGATTGTCTATGGTAGCACAATGGGTATGATGGGAGGAGTTTGTAAGCGTTAAGTGTGTTATGCAATAGCAAGTGAATGGTGCTGGATAGGCTGGGATATATAGCTTCCTAGGAACTTGAGATAAGGGATTGATTGGGGTGAGAGTATGTACATTTATAGTACCTTTTCTAGATAGGCTTAACCCAGATGGGCCCCTGTGGCTCTTATTAAGCCTTAACACTTTATGACTTTATATATATATGAAGCAACATATATCTTATGATCTTGCTCCAAATTTCAGTCAACATCAGGCTAGATCACTGGAACATGACCTAAAAGGTACTGAGGGTATGTTCATGGCAGGTGTTTTCGAGCATAAAACTATAACTATCCAGACGTTAAAAAATGACCAAGTCAGGCTACTTCGCGCGCCGATTTCGTTTTTGGTGTGATCATGGTCCCCATATATGATTTCAAAATTGTGGATTTTGTCGTAAATATTTGAGAAAAAAATTCAACAAGCTTTCTTATTTTATTATTGTTTCCTATGCACTACGCATTCGTAAAATCAGAATATTTAGCTTTGCTTTAGCGATGCTCATTACCATTCCCTGATTATATGTCTCGAAAATCATCAGCTTCAACAGTTCATCACGTAATTCCAAGTATTTGACCTTCACCTGATAGATGGGCTTTACCGGCTTGCATATCATAGATATTGAAGCACGAAATCGCATTTGTTTCATGAACAGAATCCAAAATTGGACTGTGAAGAACGGGTAGCAGTGGCCTGGAAGATTAGCCAAAAGAGGTAGACAGATCTGTTCCAAGTAGCTAACTTTTCAAAGATCGTGCCGTGTACTGCACCTCTATCCAACAGAAGCTTGTGTGGATCAGTTTGCGTCCTTCCCCTCCCCTGCGCGGCGAGGGGTTTATAAAGCTGCACGTTACTACGAAGGTCAAAGTGTTACCCCCGTCAGCAGAGTTACGACAGCTCCCGGAGTGATAGCACGTAAATAAGTGGCAGCCTGTTTCCTCTGTAAATGCGCTGCGCAACACTGTTATAAATGAGATTTGTGTCTTGAAGAGCAGCTTGGAAAAAAAAAAATAATCCTGGGTTATAATCAAGGAGTGTCAAGGGCTCCTTAAGCCGCAGGTATGGTAAAAGTTAAGCGTGAACTAAGTCATGAACTAAGATGAAAAAGTGAAAATTTCCAGAATACAAACCCTTTTAGGGTGCGTCTCTGCCAATTTCCCCAGCTATCGCCATTATCCTGGAAAAAATAAAATGGCATACACTAACATCTCGTCAATACTGTCAATAAAATGGCATAGACTAACATCTCGTCAATGCTGTCAATAAAATGGCACATGCTAACATCTCGTCAATACTGTCAATAAAATGGCACATACTAACATCTCGTCAATAGCACTCAGTGCCAAATCTGGCGGAGATCCTGGGAGATGCTGTTATCATCTACCGGAGATGCTGTTATCATCTCTTGCCTCAAAGCTAGCTGACTAATCTGCGGGGAAATGCACCTGTACAGTGCGAAAGCTCGCCTATGGCCATGTCATTAAAAAAAGTCAATCTGCTAGATTCGAAGTCGTATCCCCCCCCCCCTAAACCTTTAGCTGAGGCAAAGTGCCATCTGCTAGAGATTGTGGAAGTCGTTTACCAGTTGGTTGTTGATTTCTTGGCCGTCAGCGAGATAACCTTGTGCTAATCTTGTGCCAAGGGGCGACTGTCAGCGAGGTAACCTTGTGCTGATCTTGTACCCAGGGGTGTCCGTCAGCGAGATAACTTTGTGCTGATCTTGTGCCCAGGGGTGTCCGTCAGCGAGGTAACCTTGTGCTGATCTTGTGAGCAGGGGTGGCGATCAGCGAGGTAACCTTGTGCTGATCTTGTGAACAGGGGCGGCTGTAAGCGAGGTAACCTTGTGCTGATCTTGTGCCCAGGGGTGGCCATCAGCGAAATAACCGTGTGCTGATCTTGTGCCCAGGGGTGTCCGTCAACGAGGTAACCTTGTGCTGATCTTGTGAGCAGGGGTGGCGATCAGCGAGGTAACCTTGTGCTGATCTTGTGCCCAAGGGTGGCCATCAGCGAGATAACCTTGTGCTGATCTTGTGACCAGGGGTGTCCGTCAACGAGGTAACCTTGTGCTGATCTTGTGAGCAGGGGTGGCGATCAGCGAGGTAACCTTGTGCTGATCTTGTGCCCAGGGGTGGCCATCAGCGAGGTAACCTTGTGCTGATCTTGTGCCCAGGGGTGTCCGTCAGCGAGGTAACCTTGTGCTGATCTTGTTCCCAGGGATGGCCATCAGCGAGATAACCTTGTGCTGATCTTATGCCTAGGGGTGTCCGTCAACGAGATAACCTTGTGCTGATCTTGAGACCAGGGGCGGCCGTCAGCGAGGTAACCTTGTGCTGATCTTGTGCCCAGGGGTGTCCGTCAGCGAGGTAACCTTGTGCTGATCTTGTGACCAGGGGCGGCCGTCAGCGAGGTAACCTTGTGCTGATCTTATGTCCAGGGGTGTCCGTCAGCGAGGTAACCTTGTGCTGATCTTGTGCCCAGGGGTGTCCGTCAGCGAGGTAACCTTGTGCTGATCTTATGCCCAGGGGTGTCCGTCAACGAGGTAATCTTGTGCTGATCTTGTGCCCAGGGGTGTCCGTCAGCGAGATAACCTTGTGCTGATCTTGTGACCAGGGGCGGCCGTCAGCGAGGTAACCTTGTGCTGATCTTGTGTCCATGAGTGACCGTCAGCGAGGTAACCTTGTGCTGATCTTGTGCCCAGGGGTGTCCGTCAGCGAGGTAACCTTGTGCTGATCTTGTGCCCAGGGGTGTCCGTCAACGAGGTAACCTTGTGCTGATCTTGTGCCCAGGGGTGTCCGTCAGCGAGATAACCTTGTGCTGATCTTGTGACCAGGGGCAGCCAGCAGAGGCGGCTGTCCGGAAATCGGTGGCTATGCGGTGGCTGACGGCCGACTTTGTCCGGAGATATACCTATAAGCCGCACCACCAAGTTGGTACCGTTTGTCCCCGGCACGGACAGCAACACACGCACTGGCGGCCCAGTGCTATCACCAGCTGGCATCAATGCTTTTGTCCTGCGATTTTTATCAGTGCGAGGCTGTGTTCGACCTACCAACCAATTTATGTCTGTGCAGTACGCTTCTGGGTTTATTCACCAATTGCAAGTTCATGGCTCATCTGCTTTCCACTAAGCATGCGCAGCTCCAGATTATTGCTTAGATTCTGTCTGTGATATGGTCTGCTCAGATTCTGTCTGTGATATGGTCTGACAGAGTAAGGTTCAGCTCCATGCCAATGCTCTTTGCACGTTAAGCCCAGTTTGAAACGCTTTTTGTGTGCTTAGAGTGATACGAACAATTTACACAGCGTAGGGAGTGGAATTAGGAACGTTTAATAATGTTTGAACGCACCCACATCACTCATGTGCAAGAATAGCCGGTTTTCTTCTTAATACAGTATTGGAATTGTGGCATATTTTGCTTGTATCTGGCTAAGTTGCTACCCGTGTCTGGCGTGAGGAAGAGCTGCGTCAGTATCCATCTGACGTTGGTCGGGAGTGTGTCAGTATCCGTCCGTGATGGGAGCCGCACCGTGACCTGTCTGACCGTGACCTGTCTGACCGTGGCTAGAGCCGCACCGTGACCTATCTGGCCGTGACCAGAGCCGCGCCGTGACCTATCTGACCGTGACCAGAGCCGGACCGTGACCAGAGCCGCACCGTGACCTGTCTGACCGTGACCGGAGCCGCACCGTGACCTGTCTGGCCGTGACCAGAGCCACGCCGTGACCTATCTGACCGTGACCAGAGCCGCACCGTGACCTGTCTGACCGTGACCAGAGCCGCACCGTGACCTATCTGACCGTGACCGGAGCCGCACCGTGACCTGTCTGACCGTGACCAGAGCCGCACCGTGACCTATCTGACCGTGACCAGAGCCGCACCGTGACCTGTCTGACCGTGACCAGAGCCGCACCGTGACCTGTCTGACCGTGACCAGAGCCGCACCGTGACCTATCTGACCGTGACCAGAGCCGCACCGTGACCTGTCTGACCGTGACCGGAGCCGCACCGTGACCTGTCTGGCCGTGACCAGAGCCGCGCCGTGACCTGTCTGACCGTGACCAGAGGTGTACCGTGATACTTATGACCATGGCCAGAGCCGCACCGTGACCTGTCTGACCATGACCAGAGGTGTACCGTGATCCTTATGACCATGGCCAGAGCCGCACCGTAACCTGTCTGACCGTGACCGGAGCCGCTCCGTGACCTATCTGACCGTGACCAGAGCCGCGCCGTGACCTGTCTGACCATGACCAGAGCGCACCGTGACCTATCTGACCGTGACCAGAGCCGCACTGTGACCTGTCTGACCGTGACCAGAGCCGCACCGTAACCTGTCTGACCGTGACCGGAGCCGCACCGTGACCTGTCTGACCGTGACCAGAGCCGCACCGTGACCTGTCTGACCGTGACCAGAGCCGCACCGTAACCTGTCTGACCGTGACCAGAGCCGCACCGTGACCTGTCTGACCGTGACCAGAGCCGCACCGTGACCTGTCTGACCGTGACCAGAGCCGCACCGTAACCTGTCTGACCGTGACCAGAGCCGCACCGTGACCTGTCTGACCGTGACCGGAGCCGCACCGTGACCTGTCTGACCGTGACCAGAGCCGCACCGTGACCTGTCTGACCGTGACCAGAGCCGCACCGTAACCTGTCTGACCGTGACCAGAGTATGCACCGTGACCTGTCTGACCGTGACCAGAGCTGTACCGTGATCCTTATGACCGTGGCCAGAGACGCACTATGACCTGTCTGACTGTGACCAGAGCCGCACCGTAACCTGTCTGACCGTGACCAGAGCTGCGCCGTGACCTATCTGACCGTGACCAGAGTTGCACCGTGACCTATCTGACCGTAACCAGAGTTGCACCGTGACCTGTCTGACCGTGACCAGAGTTGCACCGTGACCTGTCTGACCGTGACCAGAGCCGCACCGTAACCTGTCTGACCGTGACCAGAGCCGCACCGTGACCTGTCTGACCGTGACCAGAGCCGCACCGTGACCTATATGACCGTGACCAGAGCCGCACCGTGACCTGTCTGACCGTGACCAGAGCCGCACCGTGACCAGAGCCGCACCGTGACCTGTCTGACCGTGACCAGAGCCGCACCGTAACCTGTCTGACCGTGACCAGAGCCGCACCGTGACCTATCTGACCGTGACCAGAGCCGCGCCGTGACCTATCTGACCGTGACCAGAGCCGCACCGTGACCTATCTGACCGTGACCAGAGCCGCACCGTGACCTGTCTGACCGTGACCAGAGCCGCACCGTAACCTGTCTGACCGTGACCAGAGCCGCACCGTGACCTATCTGACCGTGACCAGAGCCGCACCGTGACCTGTCTGACCGTGACCAGAGCCGCACCGTGACCTGTCTGACCGTGACCAGAGCCGCACCGTGACCTATCTGACCGTGACCAGAGCCGCACCGTGACCTGTCTGACCGTGACCAGAGCCGCACCGTGACCTGTCTGACCGTGACCAGAGCCGCACCGTGACCTGTCTGACCGTGACCAGAGCCGCACCGTGACCTATCTGACCGTGACCAGAGCCGCACCGTGACCTATCTGACCGTGACCAGAGCCGCACCGTGACCTATCTGACCGTGACCACAGCCGCACCGTGACCTATCTGACCGTGACCAGAGCCGCACCGTGACCTATCTGACCGTGACCAGAGCCGCACCGTGTCCTGTCTGACCGTGACCAGAGCCGCACCGTGACCTGTCTGACCGTGACCAGAGCCGCACCGTAACCTGTCTGACCGTGACCAGAGCCGCACCGTGACCTATCTGACCGTGACCAGAGCCGCACCGTGACCTGTCTGACCGTGACCAGAGCCGCACCGTGACCTGTCTGACCGTGACCAGAGCCGCACCGTGACCTATCTGACCGTGACCAGAGCCGCACCGTGACCTGTCTGACCGTGACCAGAGCCGCACCGTGACCTGTCTGACCGTGACCAGAGCCGCACCGTGACCTGTCTGACCGTGCCCGATGATGCCGGCAGGGTAAGATGCCGGATACGGTGGTGGGTCGGGTATACGTGGATGATCCGGACGACTGGGATCTGCCCGACAAGACGTTTTCCTGGCTGGACGGCCAGGAGTACCGACACTTCCAGCTGGACCCAGACACAGGGAACATCACTATGAAATACGGAACCCCCAACGGTACCTACCCTCTGAAGTTCCAGGTAAATACTGTCGAGTATACAGGTAGCTACATATTTGTACAGATGTACATGAAGATATTAAGCCTTCCAGATCCACTGTGATATTGTACGGGTGCTTCACCCAACTCGTAACCAGCTTGCGTAATTCATCGCTTCTTCTGAAGAATCGGGATTACTAGGTTATGTAATGGAACATTTTCTCTTTCCTCTTTAGACAGTTTCCTCTTTTGACTGTGAGAGGTTAGGTTAGCTGACCGGGCGCTTGCGGTGATTGGACCGGACTAGTCGTGATTGCACGATGTTTTTTCCAAATAAATATTTTGTTGGACTTGTTTGGATTAGATCTCAAAGATGTAGAGAAAACGTTGGGTATTTTTCCTGTCTCCCAAATACTGCCCCCCTCTAAACACGTGTCCTTCATCTTCTCCACTGCTTCCTCTTGGGCATCGCTGTTGCCTGTTTTTATGCATAAGGTACTCGATCTCGGTGTTTCACGTCCGATATATGACATCTGTGTTCAATGTTCGTTATGCGATGCCTACGTTTTCCCTCAAGTGTAGGATGGGTGATTTTTTAGCGTCAGCTATGCGATCGGTGCATTTTATTGCCAGGTGTACGACAAGAAGTTCCGGTCCACGGTGTCTGCCGACGTGTCGGTGACTGTACGCCTGCTGCCGCGTGAGGCCGTCACCCAGTCCGGCTCGATACGCATCAAAGGCGTGACCGCTGAGATGTTCGTCTCGCCACCAGATGAGAAGGTGAGCACAGAGCATGCAGCACTCGGTTGCTATGTGCGAGTCTAATACCGTGTATATGGTGGAAAAGTGCACGCGACTGGGGTGACTGGGCCTACCCGACCGTTACGCTTCTGAAGCATTAACCCAGTGTTCCCGGTCAGATCCGCACACCTCGTCTCGGCGAGGGGGGTCATTTAAGCCCCTCTAATCTCCTAACTAAGCGTTGCACGAAAACGGAAGTGGTGTCATCACAGAGCGCTCGACGAGTAGGGTCCGAAACCACCCCCTAAATTTGTATCCTAAAAGTGTCGTCACTTGGGGGGGGGGGGGGTCTATGAGATCACGACTGACGTCGTGTTTTGGACTCTGGGACTTCATTTTGGTGTAGACTTTTAAAATAAAATGTATTTGGAATCAGAAAAGGAAGACGAAATCGATCACGGCCCCACAATGTTTGCCCACCCAAAACTCAATATTACATGTCTTGGGGAAATTTTCATAATTTTAAGCTTTCAATTTTCTTGACATTTATTCCTCTAATGAGTAGCGCACACCGGAAGACGTTGTTTTAAGCCAACTTACTTTCATAAAAAGTGCGTACGTTCGTCAGAATCTTCCATTTTATCCCCAATGGGCAAATGTGCAAAATAAACAAGCAATCAAAAACAAAACAAAATCCAAAATTCCCTGGTGCGTTTTATTGTATCCCTAAAATAATCAAACGCTGAAAGTTTCATTCAAATATCTGTATCTGTTAATGCGTGGCGACTGGCTGAACTTTTTCGGAAACGACCTCAGTTCACCTTGAATCACTAGGTGACCGTAGATAATCTGACCTCAAACTTTGCATACAACATGTAAAATTGATGTGGAAAGGGGTATGCCAAGTTTGGGCGTGCGGTAGCGCGCCGTTTCTTCACAATCCGCGGAAAAACGTAGGGGGTGGGACTGATAATGACGTAGGGGTGGGACTGATAATGACCCCTCGAGACGGAACTGGCTAATAACCTCTTTTTTGCTACAGCGCTTCGCGTCCTGTTTCCATTCAAAGTCTAATGCATTCTTTTCATTTCAATTTTTGTCAC
>JAOTOM010001556.1:0-72780 GCA_034440615.1 Ashinkailepas kermadecensis | reverse complement strand
CACAGACTACACATTACACTACCCACTGCCAAACCATTACCAACACCCACAGCCTGGTGGAAACACGAACCTCATAGACCACCCAAAACACACATACACCGACGCAGAAATACACCAACTCTTCTTCCAATTCACAGCACAACACGCAAATTCCAACATCATATACACAGACGGTTCAAAATCACATACACAGCAGACGGGCACAGCGGCGGTGCTGTATCCCAATACAGCACCGCCGCGGGTTATCCTTCGTGCCCGTCTGCACGACACAGCACCAACCTACACAGCAGAACTATACGCAATCTTTTCGGCTTACTCCACCATTTACAACACCAAAATTGAACACAACATCATAGCCACTGACGCCAAATCAGCATTACAAAGCATCACACCATACACCAAACACAAACACCCCCTCATCCCGAAAATACTCAACATACACCAAAAACTCAACACACGACAAAGACCACTTCTCCTATGGATCCCAAGTCACACAAACATTCACGGCAACGAACACGCAGACACTGAAGCAAACATAGCGACAACACTACGACAAACCATACCATGCCCACTCTCACAATCTGACTACTACCCCACAATACAACAGGCACTTAACAAACACATCCAACAAACATGGGACACAGCACTAACGCAACTTCATGAAATACACCCCAAACACGAACCTTGGCACACCATCAACCAACGCACCAGACTTAAGGAACGCACTCTAACTCGACTACGCCTCGGACACACAGCACTTACACACTCCTACCTCTTACTGCACCGCCCACGACCACAATGCACAACATGCCAACGAACACTCACCATCAAACACATACTCATCTACTGCACTAAATACAACAACGAAAGGCAACACATCACAGACTACTGCAGCACACGCAACATTCCACTAAACATCACTACACTTCTCAACGACGACTATCCAACATTATACGAGCTTCTCTTCCACTTTCTCTCTACGACACGCCTAATTGATCAACCGTGAAAAAAAAATAGACCGGGAAAAAAGGGGAAAAAATAGACGGAAAACCCCGGGAAAAAAAATGAACCGAAAAAACAAAACAAAAACAAAACAACAAAACAAAACAAAACAAACAAAAAAATCAAACAAATAACTACAAAAAAGATGTTCTTACAATGTTCATATATGGCGATGACCCGACCCCAACCCACCCACTACACCCCATACCCCAATCTAGCACCGTCCGGACTGACAGCTTCTATCGACTACTTCATATCCGGCTCTCAAACGACTCTTCTCTGCCATCTCCACCTCTTCAAGCTACCAGATCAACTCAGCCCTTCAAGACGACTCCGACTCTACTCGAACATCACTCTACAAGCAATCTATCCACCCTGTATCTAATCGTCCTCCCATTATATCCCTCACACACCGGAAACAGCCGATATCACCCACAGGTGGCAGGCTGGCCAAATACAACCACACACACTCCAATTCCCTTTCATTAACCAAAATCCAAAAATTTTAATTGGCTGGTAAAGATAAAAGTTCGGGGTTAAAAAAAAATTAAAAGGGGGACCTGGGGGGGGTATATAAAAAAAATTGGGGGGGTTGGGTGTGCCTATAGAATTCACGCCTCTCCCCGATGATTTTCAGACTTCAACATCCGTGGGAAAAGTAGTCATTACATATCTGGCTAATGTGAGATGCCTTGAGATACAAAATAGTATTCCTATTTTGTCATGGTGCTTGCCTTTTCTACCAGCATACTTATATTCAACCTAAACCTGCTGCACGCAACAGTTTGCCCATCTTGTAAGGGGCGCAGTCGAACAATATGACGTCATTTGAAATTTGCATGTGATTTCTGCGTTTTTACAACTTCTACATGGTCGTGTCTCGTGTTCCATTTGCGAACAATTTAGAAGCAGTGGAAGAACGCTGCTGGAAACAACCACCGCGACACCTTTGCACACCCACGTACACACACACACACACACACACACACACACACACACACACACACACACACACACATGTAGGTATGCCACATGGGCCATGGCATATACCTGCAACATCTCTTCAAGCATCTCTTTTGAAATTTACACTTCGCAACACAAACAGCATGCTACAGCGGAGCTCTGCTGTCATGACATGTAGCTCTCGACGCCATGACATCGTGCGACTTGTACCGACATGCACCTTGGGACGCATTTTGGTTGGACGCATTTGAAAATGCCCATTTTACAACGTTTCACATGTGGCGCACAATGAAGGTGATGGATATTCATCTAAAACGATGTTGACGTTAATCAAATGCCATGACTCCTTGCAATTAAAGATATGCATGCTATATGCACTTTAAATCGCTTGTCCTGGCTAAACCAGTTATCCCATCGGGAAAGCACCTGTGCCTACCCAGACACTGCTCCAAATACGTCGAGATTCATGGAAACGAAAACTGCAGATAACTAAACTAAGAATGATACATTGCACTTGTGGCGGGGCGTAACATGTTTCGATGTTTTCCGGAAAACGTACAATGTTGGCGCAAAACTACCTTTTAAGACGAGAGTACGTACAGATATGCTGAACAGAAAGTAAAGAACAACATTGCATTTGTGTATTAGTACCGTAAGAGGACACTGAAGAAATTTGGTGTAACCTGTCACTTGACTGTTGCTTCAAGATCATTTCGCTAGATTCATAGCAAGACCTTTTGAGTTTACCTGCTTGAAAATAGCACACTCGTTTGCTAGGAGTAACGAAGAGCGCTGGCTTTCGTGGAGTCGAAGCAAATTGTGCGGAATCAAAGGTGCAGTTAATCTCGGAGGATGATTAAAGCCAGTTTGACTTGGACAGGGCCAACCGGATTAGCCGAGATACCTGAGCAGAGACGCAGCCAATGGGGTCGTCCCCCTCCTTAGCACCAAAAAATGCACTTTTTAAACAATAACTTTTCAGATTGTCTTCGCGCAAAACATTATCTTTCCGGCGCGCCTTGCGCGCCGGAAGCTTTCTCAATGTCATCACATTTTCCGTCAGCCCCCCTGAGGAATATTCTGACTGCGCCACTACATGTTATGACATAAATATTGTCTTAAACAGACCCGACGAATGTTAGCTGTTCGAAATCTGTTTAGTTACCCGAAATCGAAGAATATTTTAGGGGTGAATTCCCCCAAGCAAGGCTTCTGGGTCCGCCCCTGTACACACTGGTGCCACGTACGCAGTTTTGTCTCATGTAGGCATCGCACAAAGGTCAGCTGAAGCTTCCTATCCGGCGTCTCGTGAAATTAGATTCCTCGGAGGGTCGCTGGTGAATGGAAGGCATGCAAAGTTGGGTACCATTGGCTTCGACTCTTGGTAGGCAACACGCGAGCCTGAGTCCCGTGGCCACTTCTTAGTTGTGCCAAATAGCGAGGGCATAGCAGCCACCTCCTCGATGTGGGGGCTGGCGAAGCTTTGGCGGTTGTCGAGTGGCTTAGCATGCCTCAAAGCCAGATGCGCAGCCAATGGGGGTCGCCCTCCTCCCCTCCATTAGCAACCAAAATTACAATAGATGAAATGATAAATTTTTAGATGTTCACCACGCAAAAACATCAGCGCGCTTCGCACGCTGAAAGCGCTCTGTATTTCAGGACATTTCAGGTGGATCAGTCCCCCCGTTAACACAATTCTGCCTGCCCCACTGCACCTGCGTGAAACGAAAAAGAAAAACAATGGGGCACAAACGAACTTATGAGCACGAAAGAAGCTAACGAACTCGACCACCCCATTCAGTTCGCACCGATTGGCATCGTTGTTTGCACTGATGGAACTGCATGGTTAGCACTGATAGAACTATATGGTTGGATGATGTGGATCAGTGAATAATCCAGTTTACTTCCCCTTAACCTTGCCCACAGGGTCGTATCCATTCCAGCCCAATCATGCAATATATGTCCTCTGTCACCTCCAAGGGCATGATATGTGGCGGGGCACACCTCTATCTAGCTGTGACTGCTGCACATCGGGTGCTACCCTTTGTTGTGCCCGTACTCGTCCCGTGCGTGTTCCTGCACGTGAGTAGTCACAACGTCGTTTTTCGTACGTGAATGGACTGTGAGTGAAATAAATAAGAGAGATTATTGTGCTGCAATTCCGGGAAAAGGGTGGATTCTATTCTACCACGTCCAGGATCCGTAAAATATTGGATGGACGCATATGCGAGCATGGCAGAACCTTCCCACACATAGCTACAACCTACTGCAATATAATAACAAGATATCCTAGGTAGATATCCTATCTGACTGCCACTTCATGAAACCGGTTGGGAGGGTGGGTGGCGCATGCACGTATGAACTATGAACCTCGCCAGTGTTGGGGGAGGGGGGAGCGAAGCACATGGTCCCACGCCAACTGCAGAGCTGATTGGCGGGGAAGGCCAACCATTGAGGAAGCACTGTGTACGAGCTTCTTTCCCACGCTACCAGCTAACGGGAAGCCCACCGTCAGTCGGCTCTGCAACACCTCGACGTCCCGAGCTTCCACCGAAATGACCCGTCAATCCCTTAATCTCTGATGTAGCAACGCCACCTGGGAGCCATCGCAAAAGTACTCAACGCCACTTGGGAACGACACCAAACGTGCCCAACGCACCGGAACGAACCTACTTCGATGAAACCCTTCAAAACAACGATGCCTAAGATAAAGCAAGTCGCCATTATAAACCAGAACAACACAAAGACTAGCTTCGTACTCAAGGTAACCAGGTCAATTGTAACAACTGCCTCCCAGCAGTTAGGGGGGGGGGGCGAAGGAGGACAGCCAGGCCCGAGCCCCACGGTGGTCCACCTGCATACGGGATCAAGGCCACAGCCGACCGATAACTCACGGGATTTGTCTGAAACCGGTCCGCGCGACACTCTCCGCCGCGCCGCCCAGAGCCGAGCAGCCATATAGATCCCGTCAGCGGAGCAGAGGTGCAATACCGGCCAGCGTCACACTGACAGGTCTCCCACTGATGTCTCCCACTGATGGCTCCAATTGATGTCTCCGTCTGATGTTCCTTCGACTAATATATCCCACTGACTTGGCTGTCGACGTGTCTCCCAGTGAAATGTCTCCCACCGACGTATCTCATACTGATGCGTCCCCCAGTTGTGCGTCTGCCGCCAACGCTCCTCACACTGATGTGTCTCACACTGATGCGTCTCACGCTGATGTGTGTCACACTGATGTGTCTCACACTGATGTGCCTTCCAATAGTGCGTCCTCCGCCTACGTTCCCCACACTGATGTGTCTTCCAATGGTGCGTCTCCCACTGATGTGTCTCACACTGATGTGTCTCCCACCGACGTGTCTCCCACCGAAATGTCTCCCAACAACGGGTCTCACACTGATGCGTCTCCCAATGGTGCGTCTCCCACCAGCGTATCTTCTATTCATGCTTCGTCCACCGACGACATGTGTTCAGCTGGTCTGCCGAGTAGAGTTCCAGCTGGAGTCTTGCGCGTCGCCCTTCGCCTCAGAAGCCCGACATTACATGCTATTATCTCGCAACATTGTCTTCATGTAGCGGTCGTCCCCAAGCAGGCATCAGGCGTGAACCCAGGACCACTCAATGACGAGACACGAACCAAGTCGTGTGCCTGTGTCCCCTATGTCCACCACTCCCCCCCCGCTGGTGTCGCGATGGCTGTTACAAACTCCCCTAGGTACTGGTGGTTTTGCAACAGTCCCCCCTGGGTACTGGCACTTTTGCAAGCACACATGTCGGTTATCTTGTGAAACATTTGAGTGGCGTTGCGGCGGAGCGCTTACCGCGTCCGTGACAAGGGAGAGCATTGTAAGACGTGTGCAATGGTGACGAATGAACAATGCTCGTCTGCGCGATTCGGTACCACATAGGTGCTGGGGACACGGCCTCCTTATCGAGAGTCAGGGTCGGTACCACATAGGTGCTGGGGACACGGTCTCGTTATCGAGAGTCAGGGTCGATACCACATAGGTGCTGGGGACACGGCCTCCTTATCGAGAGTCAGGGTCGGTACCACATAGGTGCTGGGGACACGGCCTCGTTATCGAGAGTCAGGGTCGGTACCACATAGGTGCTGGGGACACGGCCTCCTTATCGAGAGTCAGGGTCGGTACCACATAGGTGCTGTGGACACGGCCTCGTTATCGAGAGTCAGGGTCGGTACCACATAGGTGCTGGGGACACGGCCTCCTTATCGAGAGTCCGGGTCGGGGAATTTCCTCGCAGAAGCCAATGAATGGTCCATGGAGACGTCCGAGCATCGATTAATTTCCTGCCTGCGGAGCTGAGCACTTCAAGGTTGGTCACATTCAAGTGACCGACTATGTCCGGCGACATGTCACCAGAGCTTGGGGAAATGCGGCACCACATCACTTTGTTCTCTGTTCTCTGTTCCTGGATAGTTTTCGGGAGGCGAGGGCGCCGAAGGGGTGCCTCCTTTCTTAGGATGTCCCTTTCTTCCCCGCGGAGTGCGATGTACCGAGGTGTCTGTGGACTTTACGGATAATAATTATTGGAGGGCAGCTCCTTTGCCAAGGCAAAGGAGTTCCCATCCCTGCACACTGCAGTGGTGTCCCTACCACTGTTCGGGGTGCGTCATCTGCGGACTGCAGGCTTTCCTCAACAAATTCCGTTCTGTCAACTTGGGCTTGTATTTGTCTGTTGAAACAGATGGCGACAGAATGTAACAGTCGAAGGTCTTTGTCGATAAAGCTTAATACCCTTTGCGACCGTACAGCTTGCTGACGACTAAAACATTTTAATGGTCAGTAAAAACAGGATTTGTTTCATCTCGTGTCATTTACGGATACTGCTCTCAACTCCCTTTATCAGAGAGTTTGCCACAACAAGATGAATGTAAACCTTGCCAAAACTCAGAAATTGGTGCTGGGTACCCCTGCGAGGTTCCGGGGTTACATCCCGTCACGATCAGCTTTTGTGGATCCAGAGTGCACGACGTAACCGTAACATTTATGATTCTATATCGATGGCCAGCTGAACCACCAAGCGCAGACGCAGACACGATCAGACCATGCACCGGCATCCTCATTGCACTGAGCCACGCCTGGAGTGTCAGTATTATTTGAGCCAGACCTACCTGTGCCAAAGCTAACGAAACACTCCGACCTGCCGAAAGGCGTTATTGGCTGCTGGTTTTCGGAGCTGTATTTTTCATTTTCGTGGGGTGACACCCGTCGCTCTTTTCTAGTTTTTCTCTTCTATTGGGGTGACACCCGTCACCCCTCACGGATTTAATCGTCGTCGTATTTCCGTTGTCCGTTGTCTGTGGGTCCTTCGTCTATATTTAAATCGTATTAGGTAGTGTTTTTTCCCCGCGATGGGGAAAAACGAAAAAAGGATACAGACCCCAGCTCGCCACCGGACTCCGAGACGGAATTTCCACCACTCGCTACACCTGACGACCATCGCGCGACCCCGGACTCTGCACATGATGTTCCACCTCTCGATACCACCGTTGATGACCCGCGCCGGACAATTCCTTTGGACGACGCCATTGAAGCCCTTTGTCCCTCACCAACCCCCGCTCGTACAAAGACTACAACCTCGCCTCGTAATTCCGACCAGACCATCACTCTCCACGCCGCAGACCCACGCCATAACCAGACCACGCCATCCCGACCTGAACCCATCGACCCTACCTCGACAGTGCTGGTTCTTTCATAGTTGTCAAGCCTGTCGAGGAATCCGTTTCCTTCCGCCGTATTAACGTTTTTGGCCGACCAAGGAACTCCTCGCCATCTGCTCCTTAACCAATCCTGACATCGAAGCACCTGCCAACGGAACCCTCGTCATTAAAACCCAAACCTGAGCCCAGACCAAAGCCCTCCTCCGTACCACCACATTTTGTGGTAAATCCGGTACCATTACCCTACATTCCAATCGCAACACCACCAAGGGTACCATCTTCGCACCGGAGCTCCGCTTCATGTCTGAAGCAGATATCCAGACGGAGCTCAGGCCAGAGGGGGTGACCCACGTCCACCGCATCACCTCCTTTAAAGACGGCCAGAAACGAGATACAAGCCTCCTTGTCCTTGCCTTCAACTCTACCACTCTTCCAAGACCCTCCTCGCCGGCTACATCCGATACCAAGTCCGCGTCTTTATTCCTAATCCTCTCCGCTGTTTTAATTGCTAGCGCTTCGGCCGTGGCAGTAAGACATGTCGCCAACCAGCCCGCTGCTCCAAGTGCGGTGAACCACCCCATCCTGATTCCACCTGCTCAAAGCCTGCCCACTGCCTCAGCTGCAACACATCCGACCACCTCACCACTTCCAATCTCTGTCCAGTCTGGCGACGGGAAAAAGAGATTTGCGCCGTCAAGGCCACGATCGGAGTATCCTACCCGCAGGGCCGGCAGACCGTCGAGGCCACCTCACCGACCACCAAAACTTACGTCCAGGCGGCCACCATTGCTCCATCAACACCTCGGGTCAAAACAAATTCCACGTCCACACAAACAGAACTTATACCAGGCCTGGCACCACTCACCAAACTAAAACCAATCACCACCACGACACAAACAACTCCGGTTCCCAATACACAGACCACTCCGGCTCCCAACAAGCGGACCACTCCAGGGAGGAGTGACAGGCCTCGCAGTCATTCGGCTGCGGGACCGAATTCTCGTTCCCCGTCAGCGGGCCGCCGTTCGAGCCCTGCGCGTACAGCGCCGGCCGGCGCCCACGTGACCAGACCGACTCCCAGCCGGCGGGCATCCAGCGGCAGTGACCGGCCGCCGTGACCTTTCCAAGGCCACTGGTCGGCCGGACGGATCGGCCGGGTCCACATCGGCCGTCCGCAACCAACCCACATGCCCGCCTGAACTGCAATCGTGGTTGCGCCATGCACCGAAAGGTGCAGACAAGCATTAATTTTTATATCTCATGTCCGTATTTTTACAGTGGAATTGCCGCAGCTGAATATCGGAATGCCAGAAATGAAAGCGTTTTTCAGTATTCTCACACCTATTCTCATCGCACTCCAGGAAACATGGTTTTTGCCTACTGATCCATGTAACTTCAATCTTTTTAATTATTCGCTGTATCGTCAGGACGAGGTCCGTGGACCACATCGCAATGGCGGTACAGCCCTTTACATTAACAATGTGTAGTGTTATCGTAGTGTTATGTCTGTGTGTGTGTCGCGCCGGCGGTGGCGCGGCAGCTCGTGACTCACGGGTCGGGTCGGCGCCGGGCTGCCGCCGGTGTGTGGCAATAAGCAGGATGCTGCGGCTGGCCACCGGAACCCGGGACGCCCACGTGGGAGATCGTATGGGCGGGCGACGTGGCCCAATGGGGAGCCGCCACGCCTCGGGGTTCCGGCGGCGTCGAGCTAATGGCCCCCGGTTGAGCCGGGGGCAGACGGTACTGGGCTGGCTGGCGATGAGGATGTGAGACGTACTAATATAGAGAAACGTAGTGAGACTTTGCTTTTTATTGACACGGAGATTACAAGCTATTTCGGCTTTCATACGTGATTAGTGGTGGCGGTGGCCAGCGAGTGTTCGTAATGGCAAGTGGTGCAGTGGTGGTATTGGAAGAGGGCGAGTTGGGTGATGACGTCACATCACCCACGACGGAGACTGTGGCGGGAGCCGCGGTCGCCACTTCGCCGAGCAGAGCGACGCAGCCGACCCCGACCGTAGCAAGACCGACGTCGACTCCGGCATTCGACGCAAGAACTATCCCCGAGTTCAACGGGACCGGAAACGTCGCGGAGTGGTGGGAGCAGGCGGCTCTCCTGTGCGAGCTCCGGGCGGTGTCCATGATGGCGGTCCTTCCGACGCGACTACGGGAGGGCGCGTTCGCCGTGTGGTCACGGATGGGCGACCCGTCTCGGTACGACCTGAGGGCAGTCAAAGCACGTATGTTCAAAGCATTCGCGCTCGACCCCTTTTCTGCCTACGCCGCTCTGAGCCGCCGTTGCCTGCGCCCTGGCGAGTCAGCTGATGTTTATCTGGCGGACCTCCAGCAGTATGCAGAGATGATGGGCGGCCTGCCGGATAACGCCCTCGCCGTCATGTTCGTGCACGGTCTGCCGGACTCGGTGCAGGCTGCCGTGCGCGATGGCCTGGAGGGCACAACCGATCTGGACCGTGTCCTCGACCGGGCGAGGTCCGTCCTGTCGCGCGCGGCGGCCACCAGCTCTTCTGTCGCTGCTGCCGTCACGACAAGTGCCGTTCTCGGCGACGAGCCGTCTGCAGTGATGGGCAGCGAGCCCCTGGCCGGCGTGGCCGCAGTCAGTGGAGGCAATGCCTCACGACGACGAGTGCGCGCGCCAATCCGCTGCTGGGTGTGCGGTCGCCTAGGCCACGTGGCTCGGCAGTGTTTCTCGAAAGGAGGGGCCGCATCAGCGCCAGCCGTTCCTCCGGCCACGGGCGAGGCGCTGCCCCGACAGTATTAGTTTCCGTCGACGGAGGCGTTCAGTGTCGGGCACTGGTGGATACTGGTTGTGAGGACACAATCATATTCGCCGGCTGTCTTACTCGATGGGACCCGGTGCCGACTCGAATGTCGGCCGTTAACGGAACAGAGGTTCATAGTTGCGGACGAGCAACAGTGCACCTGGCGGTGCAGGGACGGAGCGCGACGGTGTGCGCGATAGTGGTCCGCGACAGGTTGATGGGTTACGATGTACTGCTGGGGATGACCGGTGTCGAGGGCCTGGGCGGTGTTTTCGTGGGCAATGGGACTGTGCGTGTGGGAGAAAACAGCCGGGCGGTAAGTATGGGTCATCCACAGGGCAGCGACGGCGAGGGCCGGAGGGCGGTGTCCGCCGTTGCTAGAGGAGCGGCATCGTCGATGTCAGGTAAGGTGCTAGAGACGGCGGATTTCCGGGCGGAGTTCGTTCCCGAGGGTCACTGGCAGGTGCGATGGCACTGGGCGGACGGCGAGGGGCCGGCCCGGTTGCGCAACACGGTGGCGAGTTACGCGGTAGCTGACGCCGTCCGGCCGCAGTTCGATGGTGAGCTGCAAGCCTGGATCGAGGAGGGCTGGCTGCGCCCGTATGATGTACAGGCGCAGGGACCAGCCCGGGGTCTGATTCCGGTGATGGCGATAGTTCAGGCCGCTAAGGGGAAGGTGCGGCCGGTGTTGGACTATCGGGAATTGAACGGGCATCTGAAGCCGCATACAGCCGAGGCCGATGTCTGCCACGAACAGCTGCGCAAATGGCGTAGACACGGCGATAACGTGGCAGTCATCGACCTGAAAAAGGCTTTCCTGCAGCTTCGGATTGCCCCAGACCTGTGGCCGTATCAGACGGTGCGCGTGGGCGGCACATTGTACAGCCTGACTCGCTTGGGTTTCGGGCTCAGTGTTGCGCCGCTCATCATGCGCACGGTGGTACGAGCCGTCCTCGATCAGGACCCGCGCGTGGCGGAAGCTGTGCTGCCATATGCCGATGACCTGTTGGTCAACGAAACGCTGGTTTCGGCGGCTGAGGTGGCGCAGCATTTTGCCAGGCACGGGTTGGATTGCAAGCCGCCGGAACGAGCGGCTGACGGTGCGCGGCTGCTGGGGCTGCGCGTTAGCCGAGACAGAGACGGCGCTCTGCGGTGGGGACGGGACGGCGCGACACCCGCGACACCTCCCCCGTGTTGACGCGACGCTCTGTCTTCGCCTGGGCGGGGCGTTTGACCTCGCACGTGCCCGTGGCGGGCTGGATTCGCCCGGCGGTCGCGTGGATCAAACGCCTCGCCAACCGTGTAAGCCGCGACTGGGACACCCCGATTACGGACGAGAGGTTACGCAGGAGCGTGGACGAGGTGGGTCGCCGTTCTGAGGCCGAGGACCCAGCCAAGGGCAGGTGGTGCGTGGCTGGCTCGAAAGTCACGATTTGGACAGACGCCAGCGCAATCGCCAAGGGCGTCGTACTGTGTGACCCCGAGACGGGTGAGGTCATTGAGGACGCGTCGTGGCTGCGTGGCAAGGACGAAACTGACATGCACATCAACCTGGCTGAGCTCGATGCCGCGGTGAGCGGTGTTAATATGGCGCTGGCATGGGGCTTCCGCCAACTCGAGCTCCGCACAGACTCGGTCACTGTGGGGCACTGGCTCCAAGATGCACTGACAGGGCGCGCGCGTCTGCGAACAAAAGCTCAATCTGAGATGCTTATTCGCAGGCGCGTGGCCGTGTTCAAGCAGACAGTGACCGAGTATGATGCGCAGGTGGATGTCACAGTCGTGTCCACAGCCGACAACCTGGCTGACGCGCTGACGCGTGTTCCCCGGGAGTGGCTACGCGAGCCAGCACAGACTGAGAGTGACGTTCAGGGAGCGGTGATCGCCGCAATGGAGACGGATCGTCCGATCGCGACTGTGGAACAGATTCGCGCTGTCCATGACCAAGTGGGACACATGGGTGTGAGGCGCACCTTGTGGTACTCGAGAAGAGAGCTGTCGCCGTCACTAGTGCGCCGAGCGGACGTCCGCAGGGTGGTGACCGAATGCGACGTGTGCAATCGCATCGACCCCGCGCCCAGGCGGTGGCGTCACGGTGACCTGACCGTGGACACTAACTGGACGCGGGTGGCGATCGATCTGACGCATATCGACTCGAACACGTACCTGTCGATGGTAGATTGCGGGCCATCCCGGTTCGCAATTTGGCGCACGATGCGTCGGGGCACGAGTGACGACGTGACGGCAGCCTTGGAGCAGGTGTTCTTTGAGAGGGGTGCGCCCACGGAGTTGTTACTGGACAACGCGACGGAATTCCGCAGCCGCGTGATGCGCGCATTCGCTGCGCGGTGGAACGTGACTCTCCGTTATCGCGCGGCGTACGAGGCCGGCGGCAACGGAGTGGTCGAGCGCAATCACCGAACCATCAAGGTGATTGTCGCGCGACAAGGGTGCACGGTGCAGCAGGCCGTACACCGCTACAACACGACACCGCGCAGCGGGGCAGCGTCGGACGAATCGCCCGCAGATATCACCTACCGCCGCTCGACACCGGTGCATTATCTGCCCGTTGATGTGAGCAACGTGACGGAGCCCAGTGCGGCGCCGGGTGCTGTACCTCCTCAGGCCGCGCCGCCGGACCAAACACGCGTCGGCGACACGGTATGGGTCAGGCGTCGCGGCCTGGACCGATGCGGGGACAGCTCGCGCCCCGGCACGATCACACACGTGAGCTCCGATCAAACCGTTGAAGTCGACGGTATGCCGATGCACATACGGAATATTCGGCCCCGAGCGGCCAGTCCAGGTGCCCCACCACCCACGGCCCCGCCGGAAGGGACTCCGCCCGATGACATACCCATATTTATCGAACCTGAAGAAGCCGAGCCAGAGGTAAGTCAGTCGACCGACACGGGCCAATTGTGTATCATGCAGCCTCCACCGGGGTCACCAACGGATTCGCTCCTAGCTATCAGCCCAGCTCCCGAAATAGTGCAGCTTCTCGAAATCGAGCCGAAGCCCGAGTCAGAGTTCGGGAATGACGCGGAGGAAGAGCCGCAGGTAAGCATGGGGGCGACCGGGCACCAACACCTCGAGACCAAGACCTCAGGGGGACGTGTGTCTACAGGACCAGCTGTAACTGTTCGTGATGTGAAGCCAGAATCGCCTGCGAGCGACTTTGCGGACGCTAATCCTTTCACGATACTAAACGACGATGACGACGGCGCGCTGTATAGCCTCGCGCCTCGTCGCAGCAGTCGCGAGCGACGCGCCCCCACTGCCTATGGGTTCCCCGATGAGAGCGCTATGCTTCGGCATAGTACACGCAACCGCAAACCTGCCACGCAGTTCGGCAGTGCCGTGCCTTCGGCTGCATCGTATTCCGGGTGTTCTGTCAGAAAGCGGCCTTTAGGGCGACAAAAGAAATGAGCGTCCGCCAATTGTTGATTCTGTGTGTGTGTGTGACACACTTGAGTGTCAGGGGGTGATGTAGTGTTATCGTAGTGTTATGTCTGTGTGTGTGTCGCGCCGGCGGTGGCGCGGCAGCTCGTGACTCACGGGTCGGGTCGGCGCCGGGCTGCCGCCGGTGTGTGGCAATAAGCAGGATGCTGCGGCTGGCCACCGGAACCCGGGACGCCCACGTGGGAGATCGTATGGGCGGGCGACGTGGCCCAATGGGGAGCCGCCACGCCTCGGGGTTCCGGCGGCGTCGAGCTAATGGCCCCCGGTTGAGCCGGGGGCAGACGGTACTGGGCTGGCTGGCGATGAGGATGTGAGACGTACTAATATAGAGAAACGTAGTGAGACTTTGCTTTTTATTGACACGGAGATTACACAATGATTACACACATACACCAATTACACTTAATTCACCATTACAAGCAGTAGCTTGTACTTTACTTTTTCATGGCAGAAATATAGATGTATGCTCACTATACATTCCGCCATGTACAGACAACACAAACATTTTGACACAATTAGAAAACCTCATGACACATTTAAAAAATCCGTTCATAATACTTGGCGATTTTAACACCCATAGTCCAGCGTGGGATAAAAAACGTACACAACCAGACACTCGTGGACGCATTATTCAACACATTTTAGACCAACACAATTTAGTATTACTTAACACTGGAGAGACAACTTTTTTTCACCTCGGACACAACACAGAAACTGCAATATATTTAACAATTTGTTCTCCGGCTTTGGCCAACGATTTTGATTGGACGGTCGACACCGACATTCATGATAGTGATCATTATCCAATTAAATTAACACCAACATTTTCAACTGCGGCTGATACCACACCCAGTTTTATCCCGCGCTGGAAAACTTCGAAAGCAGACTGGATCAAGTTTCAAGAACTCTCATATGTACAATACAACCCAGATCTTTCCCCTGTGCAAAACATGAACTTAATCACAAATAAACTTCTCGAAGCAGCATCTATGTCAATTCCAATTGCAAAGCCTTTTACAAAACGAGCGCCGGTACCTTGGTGCAGTCCAGAAATACCGCGTGCCATCGCGGTAAGGAAAAGAGCATTTAGGAAATATTTAAGACACCCTGATCAACAAAATTTAATCCTTCGTAACCATGAACGAGCTAGGACACGCCGCCTCATTCGCGACGCCAGACGTCGTTCGTGGTCAGAATATTTAAAACAACTCACTTTTCGAACACCCTTAAGCCAAATCTGGCAATTAATCCGCCGACTGTCGGGACGCACCCCATTCAAATCACTCCGGCCCTCAAAATCCAAAATATCACCATTACAGACCCAAAAGCAATAGTAAACACAATAGCGAACACCCTGGCTCAAAATAGCTCGGATAACAAATACAGACCTGACTTGTTACAAAATGCACAACAAACTTTTCACACCGATTTAGCACAATTTAATTCTGACAACACTGAAACATATATTGCTCCTTTTCAACTTTCGGAACTAGAGACGGCAATTTCCTCCGCCGGGAATACTTCTGTAGGGCCAGACAATTTACATCATTCTTTTTTTCAGACATTTACCCGACCACACGAAACATTCCATCTTACGAACATTTAATTCATTATGGTCAGGTCATATTTTTCCCGAATCTTGGAAAGAAGCCACCATCATTCCGATACCAAAGCTCGGCAAAGATCACAGCGACCCCAACAATTTTCGACCCATTGCTCTCACCAGTTGTCGTGGAAAACGTTTTGAACGTATTATTATATAAAGACTGACCTGGCACCAGGAAACAAATTCTCTTTTATCTCCCTTTCAATGCTGTTTTCCGCGAGGACGCAGCATCATAGATCACCCTATTCGATCAGAGACGGACATCCGCCTAGGCTTAAAAAAACATGAACACACTGTAGCAGTATTTTTGGACATAAGCAAAGCATACGATATGGTTTTCAAACCCGGATTACTTTTCAAAATTCAGCAACTCGGCATCAAAGGACACTTAGCACATTATTTAGTAGATTTTTTATCTGGTTCTCGTCGATTCCACATCAGGTGCCGGTCAGCCATTTCCGATCCACATTGTCTTCAGAACGGCCTACCACAGGGAAGTTGTCTTTCACCAGTATTATTTAACATTATCATAAATGATCTTTTCGATGACATGCCTACCAATATATCATATTCACTATTTGCAGACGACAGCGCAATTTGGTGCTCGGGGAAAATTATGAACATTGTTTAATTCGCTTAAAAAAAACACACTGGACAGAATACACGAATGGTCAATGAAGTATGGTTTCTTTTTTTCGGTCCCAAAATCTGCAACACTGATATTTAGCAGGTCGACACCCTGCCCAAACCCAGACACACCGCTTAACCTCGGTAACAACAACATACCTTTTGTAAATTCATTTAAATTCCTAGATATTATTTTTGATCGTAGGCTATCCATGTATCAACACATTATACACGTTCAGACCAAATGTTTTCACCGACTCAATTTATTTCGCTGTATTACTTCTTCCTTATTCGAAGCAGATCGTCATACGCTTTTACATCTCTACAAATCCTTAGTTCTTCCCATCATAGAATATGGATCGCTAGTCTACGCTGTAGCCAGTATCTCCGCTTTGAAACTTTTGGACACCATACAAAATATATTTATCCGTTTAGCACTTGGTGCAATGACAACTTCTCCCATCAATTCTCTACAAACAGATGCAGTAATTCCACCATTAGATCTCCGAAGAATGGAACAAACACTTAGATATGCCGCAAAAAATTCAATTTAAAGAACAGCACCCCACACATACGTCAATACAAGTTCTCCCAAATTTACACCACGACTATTTAGGTCCCACCGAAAAGCGAACCGGCCTACCATAGCTTCACGCGTCAAAACATTTTCAACAAAACTTCAATATAACATTCCACATATTACTGCTCTTCCTCCACCCACTACACCACCGTGGCAGATGGCCGAACGACACATTTTTTATCTGACCACCACCCCAAAATCAAAATTTTGTCCAGAATACGCAAAACAAAAATTTCACCAATTTCGTTCTCTTTATCGTCATGTTCATTTTATTTTTACCGACGGATCAAAAGACACCAACCTCACTGGAAATGCCATTGTTTCGGGTACACACACAAACCAGCATCGCTTGCCAAACGGAACCTCCATTTTCATCGCAGAGTTGCACGCCATTCTCATTGCTCTTCGCTATGTCCGCAACCGTTCAATTTGTCACCCCATGCGCAGTGTTGTTATTTGTTCCGACTCCAAATCTGTTCTTCAATCACTGTCTTCACTTTCTTCATATCTCCATTTACATATTTCCATATTCTCCATCTTCATATCTCCATTTCCCTTGAAATACTTTATCTGATGGGCGTGAAGGTCAGTTTCCTGTGGGTGCCCAGCGACTGCGGCATCCCAGGAAACGAAGAAGCCGACAAATGAGTCAAAGCATCCTTACACCTCCAAAACATCACAGAAATTCCACCACATTTTGAAGGCATTAAATCATCAATACAACAGAGCATTCGACATTTTTGGAACCAAAACTGGACACAAAATACAAACCATACACAATTACGTTTCATCAAAACTGCCGTCGATACCTGGATCACATCATATAAAAAACCGACACCAAGGAAAAGTCCTATCACGTTTACACATTGGCCATATTTGTATCATCCATAGATATATTTACACTGCTTCGCCTCGACCTTCATGCCTATCATGCAACACCCATCTTACAGTCACACATATAGTTCTACGCTGTCAACAATACCATGGACCTCAAAGAACACTTACTAATTACTGCCGGACACACAACATCGCCTTTTCTTTGCCCACACTACTGGGAGATCAACACCCGTTTCTAATCAAAGTACTTTTCATCTTTCTCCGACAAACAAACTTGTTCCAGGAATTATAATTTGACTTTTACACCATAATTGTTTTTTTCTTCTTCACGGCACGAAATGGCCTCAGGAGGCCGAAGTGCCTATTTTAACACGCGCACTGGAGGGGGGGCGAAATCCGCCCACACCTCCGGTTTTTCGCAAATAACTGCAGATTTTACCGGTCGATATACGCCATTTACGGTGTACCTGCTTAGTAATGAACAGCGCGTCGTTTAAAGCAAGAAAAATGGGAATCGGCCGATAATTTTTCAAGTTAGGGGCCGCTAAAGTCAAAAAATATTATAGCGCCAGACCAAAAAAATTGGCGCTGATGCGATTCCAGTATACTGACAAAAAGGAAGTATTCTAGGCAACACTAGCGACTTGTTTGATGCATATTGATATGCTGTATAGTTTCAACGTCACGTTAGGTCACCAAGGTCAAGTCAGATCAAGTTCATGACAGGTTGATGGAACAAAACTTGATCAACTGGAATGTTGCCATAAATGCACTACTGGTTGTCATTTTTACTGTTTGTCATTGCGTTTCCATACTTTATTCATGTACTTTACTACCTTCTTCACGAAGCCGATTGATCCGAGCTGCCCGACGGAGCAGTCGGGCGGGCGGCCGGTTCCGGTAACTGGAACAGGTAACTGACCTGATAAAGTGGTGCTATATAGGTGACCTGAGGTCAAATGTTGGGTCTAGCATCTGCATTGCATCATTAGTAATGCCCAAAACATCAATGATGCCCATTTTTTAGTATTTAAACACAATCACAGCGATCCATAACGATGACAAGCCAAGCCACGCAAAACCGGAAAATTTTGCAAATCTGACCTCATTTGACCTTGAAGATATTGACCTAAGGTCACAAAAATTGCACACAATAGAGTTCACTACCGTGCCCATCCACCCTGCGAATTTCGTTCCTCCAGCTTCACGAGGAGCCGAGATCTTAGGGGGGGCGGAATCCGCCCCCCCCCCCTCTCCAGTGCGCGTAATTCTCAGAGGCCCTCCAGGGCGCGTGTTAATAAAACTCAAAACTCAAAGATGCTGGCATGTACGCGGGCCTTGTGGCGCAGCACAGTCCACCGACAGCAAACGGTTGCCAACTTCTGTGCGCGAGCAGTCAACGGTAGGAGACGATTTGCCTACATATCCGACGTGATCCAACAGCTGAGTGTCACCGTACTGGTGGAGTGTCACACTGCGAGTGGAGTACAGCACGCGATCACAACGGGCCACACGGAGTACACCTGTAGGGCCATTGGCCAGCGTGATCCAACAGCTGAGTGTCACCGTACTGGTGGAGTGTCACACTGCGAGTGGAGTACAGCACGCGATCACAACGGGCCACACGGAGTACACCTGTAGGGCCATTGGCCAGCGTGATCCAACAGCTGAGTGTCACCGTACTGGTGGAGTGTCACACTGCGAGTGGAGTACAGCACGCGATCACAACGGGCCACACGGAGTACACCTGTAGGGCCATTGGCCAGCGCACGGCAGACCGGTACACGAGCGCCGTGCGACACATGCCGATACAGTCACAACGGGCCACACGGAGTACACCTGTAGGGCCATTGGCCAGCGCACGGCAGACCGGTACACGAGCACCGTGCGACACATGCCGATACAGTCACACTGTCAGGGATTCGTGCCGCGGCAGGTAGGTGACGGCTGTGCAGCGGATGGACACAAATTCCGACCCACCTGCGCATCGATCTGGTACGGCCCATCTCCGCTGCAATGTGGACAATCAAATATTAGAAGAAAAAGTTGAGATATTTTGCATTGCTTCAGTAGTTGGCTGAGTTTTTCAACTTTAGCTTCTTCGAACCTTGATTTCGACTGATGTCTCCTTTTATATTTAATATCGGGTGATCAAATTTTTGAATCCATTATATTTGCGAACAATGAGCTCCGTCAATAGGCATACCTATGGTTTCGGTGCAACGTGAACACCTGACTTCGTCAACAAATCATGTATCCGTAGAACAATTTTGAAGCAGGATAGACCATTTCATGTTCAAATGAAACTTAGTGAACATAATAGACAACGTCTGGTATAGTGATTAAGCATTCGCGTACACCTAGCACAAAGCATCTTCTATGGATGGCTGTTGCCAAATTGCCCGCGCTCGTGATGGTAAAGCAAAATTCACGATTGGTGTTGCAGAAACATGCCTACCGTCATCAACTTAGGGCAAGTGCGTCATATTTCGAATGGTCAGATGATGTTCTTTCATACTAAAGTTGCTCACTTCAGAGTAGCGTCCTACACAACAGTAGAGTCAGAGGGAGGGGAGAGCTAAGGGGGCTATGGCCCCCTCCTACTCAGTGGTAGGAGGCCTTCTGGAAAGAAGGTACAGGAGGCTCCTACCGCCACAGGAAGTTCCACAGCAGATGCAGGAGGCTTTAAAATAATTGACATCGACGTAGCCTTCCACGTTGACTGTGGTTCAGGCTATAATTCTACCCTATATAAATCCCCAGTGCTTGCCGGATCTCGAGCCAACAGCCATTATCTTGGCCGCAAACGAGCTGACCTTATCCGGTAGAAGCGATGTGGATACATGTCATTAGCATATTGACACATTTTCAAGGGTCTTTAGTTAATCCAGAGCTGTTCCCAGCTCAAAAGTGAATGGCATCTCAATTACTGCTGAAAATATAGAACATTAACTCGGTTGATCTGACCTAGCAGGTTATGCAAAATATTGGTACCATTTACTCCGATTGTAGCCATATATTGAATGGGTTCTCACTAATATACTTCTAGGGCTGTATATTCCGAAGGTCACGGAGGTGATCGACTCCACCCCTCCCCCTTCGCAGACAACTTTCCCCCAAAATATCCGCAATTCAAGGGCTCAGGGACTCTCCCATGTGTAGACATTTTTATAAAAGCGATTCTAAGAGGGGTTTGACATCTGAAATAATTTTTGACAGCAATAGAATGTGCATTAGAGAGTTCCAACATCAATAATTCATTTGTCTGCTTTTACGCATCGTTATCCACTAGATGCTGGAACACACAATAGTTCGGCAATACGATAGACAGGAAATTCAGCCGAACAGAGTGATCTGTTCATGAAATGTTATACGATAATCAACAAAGCAAGTAATGACAAAATGGACACGGGGACCGAGTTTCTCACAGGTATCACACATCCATTAATACCTCATATAAATAGAAGTATTAATAAATAACTGACAGGCCAAGGGGAGGTCTCGTCTTCCTCTAAACAACAAATATACTCGAGTGATATTCGGCATGCACAATTAATACGACGGACCCTGGTGGACGGTACTATGTTCACGTACTGCTGCTGGTGTGGTCAGTGGAAACACGTTGAAAGCTGATCGGCCGACACTACCGTTACTGGCGAACGTTACTGATATTGGGAATGTGAACTGGGATAGCCGGACACAAATATCGCTGCCATCCGGGGTACCTGGAACAAACAACGGGCGAGGAAACGAAATCGAGTTGGCAAATAATAAGCAAACCGCTTGAAAGAGTACAATTTCCTTAGTAACTCCACCTGTTCAGTTCAAAGTCAATTTTGCAACTAAAACAGACTGGGACAGTTCAACAAGCAGCAGTATTCACGTGGTGATCAGGCGGCAATCACGTGAAAGTTGGATTACAATGACGTGATAATCAGGCAGTAATCACGTGCCACTGAACAGCACCCACGTGATGTTGAGATAAGAGCCACGTGACGATCACGTGACTCAGCTCGGCCGAGTTGGGCGTCGGTAGCTCAGTGGTTAAACTGAGCATCTGACATGCCAGAGGTACGGGGTTGGATTCCCAGCGGTGCCCGCCCTTCCTGCCATGGTGAGAGGCAGGCGACGCCGTGTGACCTCAGCTGCTGGCTACGTCGTAAAGCCACAACCGCCACCACCATTGTACCACTCAACCCAGAGTTGCTTTGGCCGGATGTCCATGATCATGGTGATGACGATGACGGTGACGATGGCTTTCTCTCTCGGCTACATATTTGTAAATCGAGCCCAACGCATGCTTGGTTGCGGTTGTCATGCGATCAAACACCCAGCTCCCATCTCACAACTCGTGGATCTGATGTAGAGACAGGGCAATAGGGCCCTGGCAACAGGGCTGGTGTTGTGCTTTCTGTGTATTTTGTGGCTTTCTACCCAATTATATCCACTGGAAATGGCTCAATGGGGCCAAAATCGATGTCGAAGTTTATTTTAGAGTCATTTTCACGAAAATCGGTACAGTAGTTACTGAGATCGTCCATCGGGCATTTTCTATTGTTGTGATTACAGTGTTTCAACGCCATTTGGGGGCGATTTAATGACATTTGAAGGAAAATATTAAGTACGGTTGTAGGTCAAAACCACTAAATTAATTTTTAAGAAAAACATATATTACTGCACCTTTCATCGACATCCACTTCGTAATTACTGAGATCGTCCACCGGGTAAAATAGTGCGCATTAAAAACACTCCCTTTAATTACTGTGTTTCACTCTCATTACTGGGATGGTAAGTCATAAAGTCATAGAGTCATAAAGTGGTAGGGCTTAATAAGAGCCACAGGGGCCCATCTGGGTTAAGCCTATCTAGAAAAGATACTAGAAAAGTACATACTCTCCCCCCAATCAATCCATTATCTCAAGTTCCTAGGGAGCTATATATCCCAGCCTATCTAGCACCATTCACCTGATATTGCATAACACACTCAACAATTACAAACTCCTCCAATCATACCCATTGTGCTACCATGGCCAATCTCATCAGCATCACATCCCGAAGGAAGGTGCTGAATCCACTGCTAGGTGCACCCTATATGAAGTTATAAGCGTTTAGACTTAACAAGAGACCCAAGAGCCCATCCAGTTAAGTCTGTAAATATAAGATACCATAAGCCTGTCTTAACTTAACTTAACTGTCTTAACTGGCTTAACTGTCCTACACCTCAACTTGTCTAACCTGAATTGATGACCCCTATGTGATACTCCTATCATAGTATCATAGTTGAAAGACATCTGCCATTGATCAGCCCACTTTTTAGGTCCTCCAAGTCTAGTTGAATATTTATAGATTGATCACTACTGTTTTCCACTCTTACAAGCTTGATGTCATCAGGAAATTTGAACACTCTATTCCTCAGCCCAACCTCAATGTTATTCACAAAGATGATAAAGGGAAGTTGCCCTAGAACAGAGCCCTGCGGTACTCCACTCAGAACATTCTTCCAATCAGATTTACATCCATTTAACACTACCCATTGTTTCCTTCCCCTCAATCATGTTTCAATCCAACCTAAAACTTTCCCAACAATCCTATGTTGCTGTAGTTGATGAATTAGCCTGCCATGTGGAACTTTATCAAAAAGCTTTGCTAAAGTTCAAGTACACAACATCCATCCTGCTTTGATTGTCTACTTCATTAGTAACATACTCCATGAACTCCAATAGGTTAGTTAAACAAGACCTTCGAGATCGAAATCCATGTTGAGTATCCCTTAAAACAAGGGTCCCCAACCCGCGGCCCGCGGGCCACATGCGGCTCGCGGCCACTTGTCAAAATTAACATTGCGTGCTGCCCGGCAGATCATTTCCTGTGTCATCGGTGCGGATGACCACTTGGACGACGTTCTCTTGCTGAGTGTTAGTTCCATTACCCCTGATTTTGATAAGCCTTGTGCTGAGAAATGTCACCAGGTGTCTCATTAATACATTCTTTGAAATTTTTTGTTCTGTATAATATGTGGTTTTCAGAGTTTCTTATTGGTGCGGCCCTCGCGCCCTCTCGGACTTGTCGATGCGGCCCGCGGTACTCTGCGGGTTTGGGACCCCTGCCTTAAAAGGTTATGCCTATCAAGATGAATCTGAACATTCCGTTTAACCAGATTTTCTAGTACCTTGCAAACTATTGAGGTCAAACTGACTGGCCTGTAGTTTCCTACACACTTCCCTTTTTGAAAATTGGTACTATGTTTCTCCAATATTCAGGCACTTCAGAATATTCCATAGATCGCCTGAAAATTATACCTAGAGGAATTGCTAAAGCTTTAGCACACTCTACTGAGACCCTAGCGTATATTTCATCTGGTCGAGAAGCTTTATTAGGCTATATATTCTGCAACTGCTTTTCTATATCTTGTGTAGTTATTGTAAAATCCTCCAGCCTATCACCTGTCGTGGCATAAGCTTCAATTGTTTCTATTCTACCGGAATTATCTTTAGTAAATACTAATGCTTGCTTAGGGATTCCATAATATCACAGTCATCAACCACTATTTCCCCGTTTACCTCCAGTGGTCCTACACTACACTTTTTAGCCTTAAATTTGTAAAAGCTAAAGAATCTCTTAGCTTTACCTGCTGAACATTCACGAGCTAATTTCTTTTCAGCCAGTCTCTTAGATGCCCTAACACACCTCCTAACTTTATTTATAGCTATTTTATATGATTTGAGGTTTACCTCAGAGTTAGCATATTTTAGCTTCTTGAATGCCTGTTTCTTTGACTCCAGTAAATGCTTTACTTCCTTGGTCAGCCATGAAGGGTGCTGAACCCTGGTTAATCTAATTTGCCTATTGGGAATGAACCTATCCTGACCTTGATATAGTTCATCTTTTATCATTCTCCACATTTCATAAGCATCTAAGCCCTTCAATAAGTCTTCCCAATAAATTTCACTCAGGAAGATCCTGAACTCATTGTAATTCCCTTTAGCAAAAGTTGGAATCAATGTTCCATTGGTTCTTACACTTCCAACATGCAATGAGAAGCGTATAATGTTGTGATCACTATTACCAAAGGTCGCTCCTATGTTCACATTTTGTACAAAATTTTCCTCATTAGTAAGCACAAGATCGAATATTTCATTTTCCCTTGTTGGTTCATGTATCATTTGAAAGAAGGAATTTTCCTCAAACAATCCATGAAACTTCTTTCAGGAAAAGAGTTGTCATCTTCGCAAGGCTCCGCTCGCATGACAGATTGGATTGGAAGATGACAACTCTTTTCCTGGAAAACGGATACCCAGCACATCGGGTACACTCCGCCGCTCGTGCTGTTCACCCTCACAACAGGAGTAGGATAAGTGGGCAACGTCGGCATCGAGCGGGTAGTAATCCCAACTATGTTTACATGAGACTTCCATTTGTCGATGACCAACTATGTCGACAGGTAAACGCAGCCATCCGTTCGTCTCATCTAAACCATGTTAGGGTAGCCTGGACTAGCGGACCTACGCTGAAATCTTACCTGGTCCGCTCAGCCCTAGAAATGCCGCCATGCCCTGCTGGTAGAAGAACGTGCCACACCTGTATCAACGGGCTCAAAGGTAGATGCACGCGAAAAAACGTAGTTTATAAAATAACGTGCAACCGCTGTCTTGGAATATTTTATGTCGGTGAAACCAAACGTAGTATCAGGGATAGGTACAATGAGCACTTGGGAGATGCCAGACTTCGGAGAGCATACACACCTTTAGGCGAACACATGATCGACAAACATTATAACATGGAACACAGCGACACTAACACAAACTTCAAAGTAGAAATTCTAGCAACAGCCAGGGACAACGCTGATCTAAAGGTCCTCGAATCTCTACACATACGTAATCTACGGCCGCAACTAAACACGCAAACGACGTCTTGGTATATCACTTAAATTACATAAACACAAATTATATTTTATGTATTACGCGTTATATTGGATCTTTGTCTATATATGTGCGTGAGTGTATGTATCGATATGTATATGGACCATCGGCTCGGGCTTCCTCAGAGGATTCTATCTTGGCATAGTTTGTTTCTGGTTTGGAGTTTCTTTAAGTGTCTGCACCACTGAGGAGGCTTTCCCGCATTCCACGTGTCTTTTGCACGCATTTTTTTTGCTGGCGTGCTTTTTTTCAATTGTTAAAACTTGACATTTTTATATCACTCCTGACGATGGCCCCTGGCCGAAACGTTGAGTAATAAAGTATAATCCTTAACGTTACTTTTAATGTCAACTCAGCACCTCCTGGTATATTGAAGGTCGTATGCTTTCTTTACACGCAATGTCTAAAACCCAGGAGCATCTAAGAGCCATTCTTCGTTGTATTAAACAACATATATGCATGCAGTTCACCAATTTTGTTCCTAACACTTCTGGCATTGACATACAAACATGATAAACTATTCCTTCCCTTGCTTGCAAGACTTCTCTCTTTATCAGCTACATCCCCCCATGACCTGCCTAGCTTCCCTGTTTCCTATTGAGATCCTCGTCATGCCTATTGCTGAGCAATTCAACTACTCTCTTGCTCAAATGTGACCCATCTAATGCAAACATTTCAGTCCTCCCCCAGAAATCCCCCCACAAATCCAAGAGCCTCACCCCAAGCTCCTTGCAAATCTTGGCCACCCTGGTATTCAGCCCAATGGCCCTCGAGTACCACTCTGCACTTGCATTTACCATAAGAAGGATGGATGTTGCCACCAGAGGTGCACAAAACGTCAACAATGTCACCTACAAGCATTGCAACACATACATCTGTCACATTTCGAAACATTCGGATTTTACCTAACCTACTCCAATAGCACAGGTCATCCAAAACGGTATAGCACAGGTCTCCAATAGCACAGGTCGCCGCAATCGAACCCTATCAACTGTCACGGCGTAACTGTGACAGCCTGCTGCGCCATGGTTCAGCTTAATGGAGCTGGCTGCGTGCAGCCGATATTGTGCACCGGGATCTCTCCCAAAAGAGTTAGCGGTGCCAAATGTCCTGTTCCGAAATTTCAGTGATAACTTACCAAAATATAAGCGAATAGTTTGTGAAATATCCAAAAATAAACTGTACATTAGATATTTTTGCGTTAAAATGTGTTTCCTGAAGTGATATATCTTCTTTATGTGGTGAATAATTTTCCATCTTCGAATAATGATCATCTGTCACAACAACGGCACAGTTTCAGCCAATATCTGTCACCTACGCTGGGAGGCGAGTTGGCAGGTTTGTGCACCTCTGGTTACCACTCTCTTGCTACTTCCTGCTAACCTACTAATTCAGCGACCCCGGACGAATACACACTCCTAATCCTTCTGCACGACAAAGAACTGATCGAAGACTGTTGCCTGGAAGGACCCCCAAGACTCATCCGACCAGAAGACCAAATACTCTCGCCATACTCTGCACGACCAGACGTCGCTCCGTTTACAGCATCAACGATCCCGAACGACTTCGACTTCTCGGAAGTCACCATCGCAGAGTCCATCAGTGTCGACGGCGTCGCACAATTCGACACGAGCGGACGTTCGAGCGTATGACGCTGTCGTCTGCATTCCTTACCGGTTGGTGCCACGTATAACGTAACATACCCAGCTGTTCCGGACTGTTTTAAAATTCGTTGTGTTGATTATTTGCTAATTCCTTTAACCTGTTAACGTACAAGACTGTTCAACATGGCTCACGAAACTGCTCCTGATGACCAACATTACTCAACGCTTACAATGGATTCCAACGTGTGCACTATGGGAGATGACATTGCGATGGCTCCTTTCCTAACCGATGTGCTTAGTCAAAGCAAGAGATTCGATGGCCAGAACTCTGATGGATTACGTACATGGATCGACACTGTGGGCGAGGTGTATAGATGTAGTGGTGGAAATGAAAAAATGACTCTCTTAATTGCTGGACGACTTTTGATCGGTGCCGCCAAACGTCAGTACATTCGAATTGTGGACAACGGGCCACGCCCCCAGTCATGGAACGTGCTAAAACGAGAGATGACCGAAAGATTTGCCGGTATGCACGACCTCAGAACGGTGCAAGAACAACTTAAAAGGGTCAAACAAACAAAAAATGAAACCTTGGAACAGTACGGCGAGAGGATCAACCTTCTCGCTCACAAATTATACTCGAGTACGGAAATCGACTTGCCTCCCATTCAAGCTCAACTTTCTGGGAACTTCATTGGCGGCCCGTATGACAGACGCATGCAGGTCTCGCTAATACGCAAATATCTCGCTACCCTTGAACAAGCCGTAACCGCAGCCGAAAAGGAGCGCAATCTTCAATACCCAGTAGACCTACACACCAAAGACCATGAGCCAATGGATATTAGCGCCATTGCCACGCATGTTACCGACCAACTCTCCGGACAGATCTCCCAGCTGACAGATGTTGTGTCAAATTTATCCTCACGAGTAGACCAGGTAAGTCATGCCCCGCAGCAGCAATCACAACAGCCACAGGTGAGATCACAGCAGCAAACTCAGTACCAGAGGCACCCCAAGGAACCAACCACGGAATTTACACCGCCCCATGTGTACCAGCCACGACCACCCAGGCAGCATGTTCCGCCGCAGAATGACCGCTACCAGAACCCCCAGAGAACTCCCACAGCACCGAACTCCCCCCGAAATGCGTACCGATGGACGGCAGAAGGCAGACCCATCTGCAACTACTGCAATTTCCCCGGACACATCCAGCGAAGGTGTCGTAAAAGGGCTTATGAGATATCTCATCCCCAGCCCCCGCAGCCGTCGGGAAACTAGAGAGGCCTCACACCGACTCACCAAACGTGTCCGAACAACGAGCTTCCGTCTGCTAGGTAAGTGAAAATTGCCCCTTTGTCGACATTTGTATAGGCTCCCAACCATTTAGATCACTTCTTGATACTGGCGCTCAATTCTCTCTTGTTGACGAACATTTCCTGACCCTGTGCGATCCCAACCTAGTAAAACCGATCGAAGAAAAGAAAAACATATCACTCATCTCTGCCTCGGGTCATAAGTTGCCCATAGCAAAACGTGTGAAAATACGCATTACTCTGGGAAAAGTACGAATGTATCATGATTTCTTTGTGATACCCAATTTCGGTCATGACATGCTTCTCGGAGTAGATTTTCTAACAGCACGGAAAGCTCGGTTAGATTTTGAAAAACAGACGCTCACTATTGGAAAGACTGTGCACCCGCTCAAAACGAAACCAGAACTGAAGCAGACCGAAGTATTCCTGGTCAGACTGTCTGATGATATCCAAGTCTTCCCCCGCTCAGATATCCAAGTCAAAAGTCATGTAGCAAAGCAGAAGACCCCAGGAGACAACTTTGTAGTATCCCAGTTGGCCACCTCCCCTTGTTTTGAAGACGAACCTGGAGTGCTACTGCCCAATGCCGTGGTGAAAATGTCCAAAAATAAGCACATCCCATGGCCCATGTCAACGAGACGGGTCGTTTCTTGCATTTTAGAAAGGGTCAAGTGATAGGTGTTGCATCCAAAGTATCAGAAAGCGACTTCGAAGTAAAAGCCGATATTTCGTCGGTCTCACAGCCAGCGGACATGCCATATTCACCTGAGGACAAATTGAGTGCATTTAATTTGGATCACATTCCCGAACCTCAAAGGAAGCAAATGAGCGAAACCCTCTCCAAAAACCTTGATGTTTTCGTGCAAAAAGACATAGAACTGACAATGACCGATGCCACGGAGATGAGAATCAACACTCAGGGCCATCAGCCAATTAGACAAAAACCGTACCGTCTGCCTTTGGCACACCGCCAAATATTGGATGACCAAATTCAGGAAATGTTGGACGCTGGAATTATACGCAGAAGTAACTCCCCTTGGCTATCTCCAGTCATTGTAGTTCCAAAAAAGGACAAAACGTATCGTGTGTGTTTGGATTTCAGGAAATTAAATGCTGTCACTATTGTGCCTGCGCCCAGCATTCTAGCTGCGGACGACATTTTACTATCCCTAGGAAAATCGAAGTATCGGAGCAGTTTAGACCTGAAAGCAGGATTCTGGCAAATACCCATTGCAGAAGAAGACCGAGAAAAGGCCGCCTTTGGAACCGATGCAGGCATATTTGAGCACAATAGGATGTGCTTTGGTTTGTCTGGCAGCCCAGCTGTTTTCCAAAACCTGATGAACGCTGTTCTTGGTGATGTCCGACCGTTTGCCCTGGCGTTCATTGACGATATCATTGTCTTCAGTAACACTTTTGAGGAACATGTGAAGCACTTAGAAATAGTGTTTGACAGATTGCGAAAAGCAAATCTTAAGTTAAACATTTCAAAATGTGACTTCTTACGTGAAAAACTGAATTACCTAGGACATGTTGTTTCCAACGAAGAAATATCAGTAAATCCAGAGAAAGTCCAAGTCGTACAATCAATGCCAGCTCCGACTACGGTCCGTCAGGTCAGAAGCTTTCTAGGCATGGCTTCCTATTACCGAAAGTACGTTCCCGAATTCAGCAAAATTGCAAGACCCCTAACGGCCATGACAAAGAAAAATGCCAAATGTAAATGGACCCCCGAAGCGCAACAGGCTTTTGACACGTTGAAGAACAGTTTAGTCACAGCCCCAGTGTTAGCTTTTCCTGACATCTCCAAGCCTTTCAAGTTGTATACTGAAGCGTCACAATACGCCCTAGGCGCTGTGCTTACACAAGAACAGGAAGGTCAGGACCGAGTCATACAGTATGTGTCGCACCAATTCTCAGATGCGCAACAAAAATGGCCGACCATCGAGCGCGAGGATTACGCGATTATTTACAGCTTAGGTAAACTCCGCCACATTGTAGTAGGAACACAGCTGACCGTGTACACAGATCACAAGCCGTTGAAACAGCTATTCACAAGTGAAATGAAAAATCCGCGCATACAGCGTTGGGCTATCATGTTAGGTGAATACGGATGCAAAATAGAATACATTTCGGGACCACAAAACTACACTGCCGATGTGATGTCACGCCTAGCGAACACGCCGATAGCCGGAGACCTAGCAGACAATGAACACTTAGATTGGAAAGGCCCCGATGAGGAAGTTAACTTAGTTGACAACGCATACCAGTCGGAGTCCGATTCCGAAGGTGAAGAGATGATGCCCGTTCAGACGAACAACACAAACCCCGCTTTGCCTAGCCTGCCCGACCTTAAACAGGCACAATTAGCAGATGAAGAATTGGAGACCATTAGATTGGAATTGAACAAAGAAAATTCTCAATTTATGGCAAGATACTGTATAGAAGATGAATTACTATACCATTTAGAAAAAGGTACAAAAATGCGCCCGCAAACTCGAATGCAACTGATGCTACCCCTTCCCTTCAGGAAACCAGTGTTGGAGTGCATGCACGATGGCTTTTTCGGAGGACATTTGGGAATTGAGAAAACCATAGACAAAGTAGCAAAGTCATATTATTGGACAACCATGCTAAAAGACGTGAAGCAGTACGTACAGACTTGTGAAACATGTAACAGGAGAAAACTCAGGAAAGAAAGACGTCCCATGCAAGACATGCCGATGCCGCGATACCCAATTGACATAATTGGTATCGACACGTGTGGCCCATTTCCTATTTCGGACAGCGGTAACCGTTACGTCTGCACGATTGTGGACCACTTCAGTGGATGGCCAGAAGCTTGGGCTATACCAGACAAAACCGCGGAAACAATTGCTAAATTAATCTTGAAGGAATTCCTGCCCAGACACGGTTGTCCCAATATGCTACTCAGTGACCAGGGCACAGAATATTGCAACGCTATTATGGATTTAGTGTGCAAGGAATTGGGAGTAACGAAACTCCGTACATCAAGTTACCACGCACAAAGTAATGGTTTAACCGAGCGTTTTCATAAGACTGAACGAAATGATCTCCAAACAAATTAGCGAAAATCAAAAAGTCAATGGGATCAAGTGCTGGACCCTTGCTTAGCCGCCTATCGAGTAAGCAAGAACGAAACCACAAACCATTCTCCTTTTGTTATCATGTACGGAAGAGATGCCCGAGTTCCGATCGATATCTTCCTACAACCTCGTGTTCGTTACGCAGGAGAGGATTACGTTGCCCAAACATTTGAATTTTTGCACAACGCCTTCCAGGACGTAGATCAAAATCTTCAGCAGTCCCGAAATCACAACAAAGCGTTAAATGATCGGAATGTTCACGCGTCTTCTTTCAAGCCAGGAGCAGGGGTGAAAAAATGCCGAAGCTTTCACCGACGAACCTGTGAGCTGTCTCATATTATTTGCATATATGGTTAATAAAACAAGTGCCTCAAACGCTTGTTTCTCCGCGTCGAAAAAGTATGTTTGATCCTCCTTGTAGTTGATACATATTTCAGCTAGAAATTGGAGGGTAGCACTTTTTATGTTTCGAATCATGAGTTTTGTCACCATTAAATCCACGAAATATTTTTGGGGGCAGCCGGTGGAGGCGGCATATAGCATACAAAGTTGTAAGTAAGTAAGTAGCATACAAAGTTGTTTTAACATATCATACAAAGTAACATTCAAAACAAAACAAAAAATATGTAACAACCTAACCTAGCCTAACCTTCCATGCAATACAAATTATCTGTTAAGAAATGGATAACTTCCAAACAATTATTTTCTTTTTAAAAAAATGACAAGCAAAAAACCTAACCAAATTTAACATAGCCCAGCCTAAACTGTTTTTGAACAAAGAATGCTTGAACATTTTTTACAATTGCCCATGTTTTCCCAAAAACCATAACTTGCAACAAAAGCCTAACCTAACCTAACTTAATGAAAACCAGCCCCTTTGTATGTTTTATTAAGTAAAATGTGTGCAAAACTTGTCCTGTGGTTACCTTAAACTGCAATAATACTAGTTTGATTACGTTAATTTTGGTTTCATAAGCTGGAAGTGTGAACAAAAATCAACAAAATCCTCAAAACTAAATTGCAAATTGTTTTTCTTTCAAAGCATATTATGTTAGGTTTCATTAGGTTGTGGTAAGTTTTATAAGTTGGGTAATTTGAGGAAAATATATTGTTTGAAATTTTTCAATTTCCTTTTTGGGATATTTTTGCGAGGGGAGGTCAGATTATGTTTAATTTTATTTTTTAAGCATTTACTTTTTTACTATTAGCTGACACAAAGCTTCTTTTTAGTGTTATTTTGCTTCAAAACTGAAAAATAAGCATTTGGAGAAAAAGTGGGTGGTCCCATCATTTTGGTCACCTTCACAAATATTGCACTGAAAAAAATAAGGTCCAAGAATTTATTAAAAAAACCTTCCAAGCACAAATTTACCACGCTGTCTTGGCTGGCTTAAGGGCAAGAGCATGACTACGAGTTGGTCTAAAATTGTAAACATATTTGTCATGGATGCCAAATTTTGCTGAATTCCAATTGGCCACAAATAACAATGATGCAGTTGTGCAGGATGTGACAACAAAACACAATACCTTTTGTGGTTACAGCAGCAAACAAAGATTCTGATTTAGTAAGAATAGACATAATTGCAATGGTAATACCTATTGACATTACATCATTGAAAATTTCAGTGGCACAACTAGATGTAACTGTATTAAATCGACATCAAATAAAGTCAGGCTGCTGCCAGAAGTTGAAGCTAATTTGTATCATGAGAATGTGGACATGGTACAATATGAAAAATTGATTATTGCTAGATTTTTGGCACCCAAGCATTATCCTCTCCAGCAAATTATTATCTCATTCTTCTTATCTGGGGGTTGAATGGTATTGTCCAACAATTAACAGCTCTGGAATAAAATGTTCAAGACTCACTGGACAGCACAAACACAGATTCAGATTTTGCAGTCCGAAAGAAGAGCATCCTCTGCATATTGCATTACTCCGCAACTTCTTGTCCACATTTAGGATTACAAAGCAGAAACAGAACCCTGTGGTAGGTAGGCACCTACCTACCTACCTCCCTACCTAGGTACGTAAATCTGGTCAGCAGGCATAGCCATCACAAGAAAATAAATTCCTTGCTTGCATCGAATTGTCCAATTAATCACAAAAAAAAACATGAATTACCTGCTACTGATGTGTTGACATCGTCATTCGGCACCGATCTGCACTATTGTTTCCACTTTCCTCCAACACCGAATGACATCTTCTTTACGTGCAATGCAATGCTATTTCATACCATTCAAGGAGATTAAACTTCATACCATTCAAGAGGAACCATTGAAGCCAGCAGGTACAATTTGTTCTCGAAATGACATCACAGAAAACCGTATTTGCACCCGCGGATCCAAGAAAGAAAGTGGCAATGTTTTTGGTATCTGTTGGTAGTTGCGTGAACAAATGTCTTCGAGTTGATTTGCTTTTTTGTTTCACGAATTATTACGCTAATTAAGGGCAAGCAGATGCCCTTAACTTACATGACGTCATTTACCAGGACCCGATTCTACTTCTTTCAGCAAGGTCATTCAATAAGGTTCAACGCGCCACAAATGTCCCGCATGAGACAGCTCACTTGCTGTCTCACCGGCATACCGCCGACCTCTATGAGAATTTAGCATAGGCCGTCATCTGTGCCGCATATTTTTTTTTCAGCCAGCAACTAACTCATAAGGACGTTACCACGATATACAATATGCCATCTTCTAATGTAAACTAGCCCAGAAATGGACTGATACGATTGATTAAAAAAAAAAAGTTGTTTTCAAGCTTGGAAAGAAAATGACATATCAGCCTTTGGCTGTCTCACTAGTCTTCCGTGTCCCTTTAGCTGTCACCGACGTGCGTCGGCGTGTCGTTGGCTTTTTTCGCCTCTGGCCAGGAGACCCCATCTATTACCACGACCCCTCAGTCAAACCAGGGGAATCGACAAAATTTACATTGTTCTGGAAGCCCTATTTTAGAATCGTCTCAAAAATAGGAAACGAAAATTATGTGATCAAAAACATGATGAATGGAAAAACCAAGTTGGTACATTCAGAGAACCTGAGACCTCGCGACATTGATGACATATGGAACAGAACATATGAGTCCGTACGACGACCGATTCAGGTGAGTACGAGACGGGAGGAGGAGCCGCTTCGCCACCAGCCCCTACGCGCAGCTAAGCTCCCCCTTAGTGATCGCCTCTGGTATGACCAGCGTCAGTTACCATGCGAGGATACACAGCCCAAGGCGGCCGGATACGGATATGGTTACAGAACCACGGAACAGGGATATGGCGAAATCCCACATTCCCTCTATTGCCTCTAGCTAATGACCCATCACTGTTAACGGACAGAGAAGGGAGTTCGAGACAAACACAACCGAACAGTGAGTATTTTCACACGCAACCGACTCACCGTTACGGTTTACGTTCACGGAAGCTACTAACGGATTGTGCACACCGGAACGAAGGGTTACGGCTTGGTCAGTTTATGGACTTTCCAGCCAACGAACGGAAACGTAAGATTGAACCGGAGAAGGAAGAAGTGCAGAAACAGGAGAAACGACCTCGCCTACAGTCCGAATCCCGATGTTTATCCCCAGAGGTGAACATCGCGAATGTGCAAACATTCGCAAATAATGGTTGTTCCCAGAGTAGAACGCCATCGGATCTGTTGTTTGATCGTCGCATGTTGTTTACGATTGTTGATGCCATCATAAGCAATGTCTTCTGTTTCAGTGCACAATGACTCTCGGGGTAAGCTGGATAATTCTTGGCTGGATTATATTGGTTCACGGAGGAAATGACGCCCTCCCCGAAAATGCCCCACGGGACCCCGGACATCTCTTTATCCCCTTAGGAAAAACGTACCCCAGTTACAGCTCCTGGGCCGTGACCGTCTCAATCCCCATGACCCAGTACGGTACCCAAATAGCTCGCATTCATGAGGCCATCCACGTACTCTCCAAAATATCCCGCTCCCTAGCGAACCGCCGTTTCGGCTTAGGAAATCTTACCGAAACCACAGAATCCATGCTCGCGACAAGCATAAACAGAACAGACCGGGCAATTGACCTCCTCGAGCATGATACTAATGACCTATCCGCCACATATCACGATTTGCTGGATCCTACACCCCATATACGATCATCTCGCAACAAAAGAGGACTAATTAACGGCATAGGGAACGCGTTATCATATTTGTTTGGCACAGCTACTGAATCCGAGATCGATCATGTGAAAAATAACATAGAATTGATAAACAACAAGGAAATGGCGATGGCTCATCTATTCAATGGCACCTTACATGTCATAAACCAGACAGCCATATCCATCACGCAAAATCGACGAGCCTTAATTAACGTCAACAAAGCCCTACGCGACCTGTCACACACGGTTGACAACTTTTATGCCATGATCCGATCCCAAGATAGCAGTCATTTCGCATTTATTGTCTCCCTGACCTACATAGAGGACAATATCCGTCAGGTGACTCAGACCCTCCATCGCCTACATTTTGAGCTAAATAGCTTAACCACCAAATTGGCCCTAGCGCAAGCCGGCATCTTGCATTCGCAAGTGTTATCTGCTTCACAGTTTGCGCGTTTGCTACGCAAAATACAAAAAACCCTCCCGACGAACTTTGCACTACCATTTCCCACCTCTAGCAAAGGTGAGTACATAAGGATCGTGAAAACAAAATTAGTTCGAACAGAACGGGCATTCCATGTCATATTCTACATCCCGCTACTGCATGTTCTTCGTGCGTTCGACGTATTCCGTTTCTTCCCGTACCTGGTACCTCACGGTTCGTACAACATTTTCATAGGATATCTGCCCTCCGAATCGGAATATTTGCTCGTTTCCGAAAACCGCCAACTGTACATGCAGCCTGACAAGCTCAACATCGAAACCTGTATCCTCGCGAACCAACCCTTTTGTGACCTACACGAACCTGCTTACTCCACGGTTGCTTCCAACACATGTGTCGTTGCTTTATTCCGCAATGATACACTCGCCGCTCACGCTCGTTGCTCGCCTGTCGCTCATCCTACAAACAACGAACCCAAGGCGTACTATCTCGGTCAAGGTAAATGGTTGATGGTTTCCAGTCATCCATTCCAGGTGACCATTTCATGTGCCACGGCCTCAACCGGTAGAACCCTCACCATTACCAGCTCCACCGACATCCTCTCCCTGGGAAGTGAATGCTCAGCCACAGGGGATACCTTTTACCTCCCACCTCATTATGCTAGAGCTACCCATCTTGAACTACCCCCTTTTGATGCCCGAACTCTCTTGGTAAACCACACGTTACCAATTTGGCGTCCTCGTTGGACACGATCACTTCATCGCATCACCACATTGAATGTCACCGATCTTCCCGCAATTCACATCGACGGCATCCCCGCTTCTACCTATTTCGATGATATCGAAATGCAACCTTTGGAACGCACACGGGACCATCTGCCCTCGGCCTACAATCGTACATGGCTTTTGATTTTAACTCTTGGTGTTTTCTCCGCAATCATCTTGGTCCTATACGTCAAAGTATGCTGCCCCGTAAGACGTTTCGCTTACCGCTTCCCCCGATTCACCCCCGTATTACGCCAGGATCCCTCCGATGAACCAGCTATAGAATTACAGCAGCCTCTACCCTCGCAGAGGTCAGTGGAACAGCTTACGGAGCCAGCACAGTCCCAAGAGATGGTGACTTACCCGGCCACACCCCCGCCCGGCATGGCGACCGCGGCATCATGAGCCGTCGTCCCACCGAATCGACGGATGTGATCGATTGCGCCTTTCGCGGGCAACTCGTTCTTTTCTCCCCCCCCGCGACACGTCATCGATGTGAGGCCCACATCGCCCCCTTCCCCCCCGTACGAGTGCAACCGCCAGCGTCAGGGTCCGAAGTTCGTTCGTGCCCGACGTGCGACCGACGCCGACGTCACAGTCGTCTCGTTCGCCGCCACAGTGACCTCGAGTGCCCGCCGCGGTGCCAAATGTAACCGTCGCAGTGACCTCGAGTGCTCGCAGTGGTGACCGCGTATGCTCGCCGCCATGACCTCCCGGATTCTTGTATGTGTGTATGTGTGTGTGTTTCGTCGTCCGCGCTGCTGATATTCTTGAGCGTTTGCCTTGAAGTGTGCATGTTTTGCCTGTTGGCCACTCGTCGCCGTTCATGCCCCTTCAGGAACACCCCAGCGTCCCCCTGCACTTATTGTATATTTCACGGACTCCTATTCTTGGCTCTGTTTGTTCCTCATCGTAGCCCTTCGCCATTTAGGCGCCGGTTTTCCCGCGTTTTTTCCTAACGTCTTCAAATGCTTCTTTTCCGTAGTGGGGGAGGTATTGTAGCAATCACGTATTAGGTTTTGTAGCAATCAAGCATTGCACCACACATCCCAACCAGCCCACGGACATGCATTTCGTCATCCCCTCCACACGCCCAGCGCGTCCGCAGCCGCCACCCATACGCCGACAGCTCACATAAATAAACGCACACCGAGCTCCGCTCGGCAGATGCAATTACGCAGTGAGTCACGCGCCCGCCCGGCAGTGATGCACACTCACGCGCGTTGCACGTGTACTTCCGTCCCAGGCAAAGGTCAGCGCGTGCAGTTTTTCCATTAGTATATATACACACTTGAATAAAAACCCCGGGACAGGACCCTCGAGAGGGCAGACCATCACGAGACGCCGAGCTGCTAACATCGCTCCCGCCGAACATCTTACGGTGACTACCTCTTTGTGACCTGTCGTGGCGTGGGGACGGACTGAGTGTCGATCGAACTGAGAGCCGGGTTGGATAAGTCGTGGTTATCTTTCGTGTGCCTATGCGCGTCAATATCAACGAGGTCCTGGACTATCACGACGTGTTTCGAGGCCAGAGCATCCGATGCACCGACGCGGTCAACAGCAGCAGTATACATCTTCTTCGACGCTTGACGCACGGCCCGAAATAACACGACTGTCACAGCACTGGCCTTCTGATACCGTAATAGCATTCATGTCTTGCGTACTCGGCATCCGCCGCAGTCAAGCGAAGCGCCGTATATACGACCAAGACGTAATATGCTCCGTGTTTATGTGCTCAGTACGGTTTTCTAGGTTCTCGTCCACATCCATCGCACCATATGCCTTCGAACATTTGTGCCATCCTAATTATGCTCATAAACCGACGCTCCTGTTCGAGCCTAGCACATCCTTAGCTGCCGTTGCTATGCCAACCTTGACATCTGACAGCTAAGAGAGTTCACAAAAACGCGACCAGTCTACCGCACCTTTCATTACCGCACTTAATCGCTCGCTGGTTGAGGCGCTGGCCTGTGACACATGCGCTCAAGGATTCGCGTTTGCTGACGCTCCTCGGCGGTGTACCCTTCAGTTTGTATGACGACTATAAGCACTCTTGCATGTGGTGATTATAATCAGCGGTGACTGTCATGCTAGCCATGCACTGGTTGAAAGGTAGTCCTGCCGCTCCTGGGTGTTCGTCGCCGAGGCATTACAGCTATGGCTACTTGCGAGATGGTGTGAAACAGCTACACACTGTTCCCCAAGGTTGTCATGTTGTGCATGTTTAATTAGTGCAACCTAGCATTTGCTCTCAAATCTAGTTAGTGTATTATACATTCTCAGCTGATACTGAACACTGTTCAACATTTGGAACACCTTCCAGCTATCCCTTGGAAAGGAATTGTCACAGGCACATTTGTTACTGTCATGCTTATGCATAGCCGGTAAAATAATATGTAATGAACCTGAAAATTGGTCTGCAAATATCAAAGAATACATGTATAAGAACCTAAGCTACAATTCGTGGCAATCGCCTATGCAGCTGAACAGTACATGAAGTAGGCAGTGTTTCATGATCAAACCCAAATTAAGTGCAGTGAAAACGTATATTGGCAATTCTGCATCACTGATGAGACTCATGACGGTCAGCACGGCCGGTCTCATACGACTAACAAAGTAGGCATATTCCTCATCACTATGCAGGTGCACAGCATGCCCACCGTCACCCGACCTGGACCCCTCCCCCTCCCTGTCTGTTGACATCCCCACAGCAGGTGTCGGCATCCCTCGCCGTCACCCCACCTGGACCCCCTCCCCCTCCCTGTCTGTTGACATCCCCACAGCAGGTGTCGGCATCCCTGGCCGTCACCCCACCTGGCCCCCCCCTGTCTGTTGACACCCCCACCGCAGGTGTCGGCATCCCTGGCCGTCACCCCACCTGGACCCCCTCCCCTCCCTGTCTGTTGACATCCCCACAGCAGGTGTCGGCATCCCTGGCCGTCACCCCACCTGGACCCCCTCCCCTCCCTGTCTGTTGACATCCCCACAGCAGGTGTCGGCATCCCTGGCCGTCACCCCACCTGGACCCCCTCCCTGTCTATTGACAACCCCCACAGCAGGTGTCGGCATCCCTGGCCGTCACCCCACCTGGACCCCCTCCCCCTCCCTGTCTGTTGACATCCCCACAGCAGGTGTCGGCATCCCTGGCCGTCACCCCACCTGGACCCCCCCCCCCTCCCTGTCTGTTGACACCCCCACAGCAGGTGTCGGCATCCCTGGCCGTCACCCCACCTGGACCCCCTCCCCTCCCTGTCTGTTGACATCCCCACAGCAGGTGTCGGCATCCCTGGCCGTCACCCCACCTGGACCGCCTCCCCCTCCCTGTCTGTTGACATCCCCACAGCAGGTGTCGGCATCCCTGGCCGTCACCCCACATGGACCCCTCCCCCTCCCTGTCTGTTGACAACCCCCACAGCAGGTGTCGGCATCCCAGGCCGTCACCCCACCTGGACCCGCTCCCCTCCCTGTCTGTTGACAACGCTCGCTGGTCATGTGCGCTACACCAGCGAGGGGAGAGTAAGAGTAAAATGTGCGCTACACCAGCGAGTGGAGAGTAAGAGCAAGATGTGCGCTACACCAGCGAGGGGAGAGTAAGAGTAAGATGTGCGCTACACCAGCGAGTGGAGAGTAAGAGTAAGATGTGCGCTACACCAGCGAGGGGAGAGTAAGAGTAAGATGTGCGCTACACCAGCGAGTGGAGAGTAAGAGTAAGATGTGCGCTACACCAACGAGTGGAGAGTAAGAGTAAGATGTGCGCTATACCAGCGAGGGGAGTGTAAGAGTAAGATGTGCGCTACACCAGCGAGGGGAGAGTAGTCCCGTAACTAATGACAGCTGGAAAACTCATCCCCCACGCTGCCCGCCCGCCAGACACCGGCAGTCTGGAGGTATATACCGCCGACGTGGTCTGGCAGTAGGAGGGTTGAGGAGTGGAATGTACCTGAACAGCGTGTTTAGTTCATATATGCCATTACCATTATTTTCAAATGGAAATTGTCTGTACCCAAGCTCTGTCAGTATCAATGAATATAACTTTGTGTTGCTTCGAAAGGGCACGACGTTCAACATCGATTGCATGGACCAATGGGTATTCCCAATATAAGCGGCGCCCGTACCGAACAAGCGCCAATCCCAAATAGTTTCGGCCCTAGCTTCGTCATTGGAGTCACATTTTACTCAATGCGCGTACTTGAGTGGTAGAACGGATCTTTCGAAACGATTGCAGTACTCATGTGTGGACATCGGAAGAAAACTCATTAAGACACCAAAAGAGAAACGAAAATAAAAAACCTGCATGCGGTTCCGTCGCATGTAACGTCCATTCCATGCAGCAGCACACACGGCGCTGAGCTGAGTGCGGGGCGCTGAGCTGAGTGCGGGGCGCTGAGCTGAGTGCGGGGCGCTGAGCTGAGTGCGGGGCGCTGAGCTGAGTGAGGGGCGCTGAGCTGAGTGTGGGGCGCTGAGCTGAGTGTGGGGTGCTGAGCTGAGTGTGGGGCGCTGAGCTGAGTGTGGGGCGCTGAGCTGAGTGCGGGGCGCTGAGCTGAGTACAGGGCGCTGAGCTGAGTGTGGGGCGCTGAGCTGAGTGCGGGGCGCTGAACTGAGTGTGGGGCGCTGAGCTGAGTGTGGGGCGCTGAGCTGAGTGTGGGGCGCTGAGCTGGGTGTGGGGCGCTGAGCTGAGTGCGGGGCGCTGAGCTGAGTGTGGGGCGCTGGCGCCGTGTACAACACGCGCGTCTGGTGACCAATGCACAGCATTAAGAAGCCTCCGTGCACAGCACTTCGTGCACCAGTGCAAGGCAGCGTATACACCAGCACACCGGTTACATGTGCGGACACAGCTGGGACGGTGACTGATCGACACCCCAGCTACAGATGCTCTCTGGCGCCGCACACCGGACATAGCTGAGACGGTGACTCACCGGCACCCCAGCTACAGATGTTCTCTGGCGCCGCACACCGAACCACCTTCGATCGGACCACTTTCGACCGGACTACCTTCGACCGGCGGCCAGGCGGGCCGGCCGCCGGCATGCGCATCCCATATCGTGTCGTGTCGTCACACCCTGCATCCTCCCCCTCCCCCACACCTCCTCCCACCTCCGACAGTGGCCTCCGTTCCAGACCGCTAGCCGACCAGCCGCATAGGTTGGTTGGTTGCTGAATTTCAGAGAGCACCGACCAGGTTTGATCACAAAGCGACCATGGTGCTTCGCACCGACAGATCCTTACATAGTACTAAGTTATGGATTCGTCTCCTATTTTCAGAATCCATAGGCTGCGGACGTGCGCCATTTAGTGCTCCAACACAAACAACCTAACCGGCGAAACAATTTCAAATCAGGGAGTATCTTGGCTAATGCATTAGTGAATAAAATTGCCTATATCTTGTTAATGTAGAAAATTAAACTTGACCTTTTCTAAAAATATCAGCTTGACCAAAACATAATTTTGTGTCTGATCTTACACGGGCTGTGTCAGGGCAAGGTATTCCATTTGAAATGTATAAACTGTTAGTAAATATTTAGGCATTCGTCTCTTTGACGGCGAGCGGTCCGTACGTTTATGTGAACGGGGCATAAGCGGAGCACCGGTAGACAGGGCGTAGATACGAATTGTCTTGTTCTTGTGTTTTTATTATTATGTGCTTAAGCTGCTGCTGGTGAATTAGTAAGTAAAATTAGACTAGGATTATATAAACATCTGAAAACTTATCAGTTGATGTAGAATAGATTTGGGAACTGGACTGGACTCATGGAGAATGTAAACGAATTGATCCAAGAGGGAATACAGGAAATTGAAATGGCACTTATAATAGAAATGTAGGACGTTAAGGAAGAGTGCACACAAATCAAAGGTGAGATGAAACAATTAAAGGAGGAAAACAAGCAACTAAAAAAGGAACTAGTGAACACAAACAATCTAATGGACGAAATTGAGCAATATACACGGAAGGATTCTCTGATTCTGGGTGGGGTTGGATCCCATCTGCCCCACCGGATACATATGAGGAAGCAGAAAAAATTATGGACATTACAAAAAAGGTCATAGAAGAGAAACCTGGAGTGAAACTGAAAGGCTCAATCCCGGCATGTCATCGCCTGAGGCAAAATAAGGGTGCTGGTAAACTTTCAAGACCTTGATGACAGGAGTGCTGTTTACGACTCAAAGTTCAATCAGAAGGGTGACAACAAGACAAAAATCATGGTACATGAAAATTTGAAAGAGAAACTGGCAAAACAAATGCAGGTGCAAGGAGATCTGTGGGGTAGAGGCCTTATAGTTAACTATCACACTAAACATGGAAAGATCATGGCGCGTAAAAGCAAAGAACAGAGGTATGTCCACATACATCACAATGTGGCACAGCAAGAAATTATACAGGCCACTGAAAAGGCACCACCCAAGTCCACATCATACCACCAGTCCCAAAGATCCTTCAACAAAGAGGAAACACCTGCAAGAAGCAGAATATCCCAGAGGGTGCATCTAAAGGAGTATACAATACGCACACCCAGGAGTGGGGCCAGAGGTGGAAGGAATAGGGCATGAAAATCGGTTGCAGAGCACTAAATGGAAAAAGATAACATATGCATACCATATACAATGCAGATCTACTGTTGTGTGGACAGCCTCAAAATTTTATTTTGATGTATATTTACATGGAAATGCTTTGCATGGATTCATGTTCCGTGGGACTGAACACACAAAGATGATGTGAGACATGGTAGCTTTTCTGGATGACTGTTTAGACTCACATGCATTTAAATCTACTCAGAAGCCCCTGGCTATGCTCCCACTCATACTTCCAAGTGCTATTGGTATGCCGTGGGAGTATGGGGAGTGAATGTGAGCGCGAATGAAAGGTGAAGTCACTCTGTTGGCTTGCTTCAAAGAAGCTTTTTAAACTGAGACACCGGAGGTGTCATGTGCAAAACTCCTGAGCACTTGTGAAATTATGGAGAAACTAACACGAATGAGCTGTAAGTTATAACAAACACATACAACTAGTGTCATATGGTATACAATATAGCCACATAAGGTATACAATGGTACGAATCCACCAATGCTGACCACTAACATTACAATCATCTTCCATGCAGAGGTCCTTCAGCATGTATCCGCATTGTGTTGCCATGTTCCAGTCTCCTTTTAGGTATTGTGCTATCAAATGTTCCACACATCAGTATTTGCAGGACAAAAGGCTAGTATGGCATATGCATATTTATGAACTGGGCTTGACTCTCCTTACTCATGGTTTTGGATATGTATGTATATGTGTATATGTATGTGCATATATATATGTATATATATTTATACAGTGGCCGCAAAAAAATGTATACATTAACAATATTTGGCTAATAAAGCAGCAACATGAAGCTTACATGACATTTATTGATGAATAAGCCGTACAATTAATATTTTGTCATGTCCCCCTTCGCCTTCAGCACCATCTTGAGTCGTTTGAGCATCGATTCGGCCAAACTAGCGAAGTAGGAGATGTCCATGTCGGTCCACAGCTGCTTCAGCGCCTCCTCTGCAGATCCTTGATGTTGCTGGGTCGGGCCTCTTGAATCTTGTCTTTCATATCATTCCAGGCATTTGCTACGGAGTTTAGGTCCGGGGATTTGCCTGGCCAGTCTAGCACTTCAATATGGGTATCACTGAATATTGTTTTTAAACTGTCTTCGACCTGTGGCCAGGGGCGCCGTCGTGCATGTCGGCGCCCCTTGCCACAGGGGCGCCGATCCAGAATCGCAACCATGAATACCCCCCAAAAAACAACAAATGTTCTTTATGCATTTCGATATAGTTGCTCCCCTTCATGGTGACGTTCTTAGGCAGGAAATACAACCCTCCCCTGCCCTTATTGCCACTAAATGCCCCCAAACCATCACACTGTCAGGGTGTTTAACAATCGTCACAATAAAGTTAGGGTCGTAGTGAGAGACATTTTTGGGGCGACGAACGACCTTTGAGGCTCCCCTGACCAGCCTAAAGGTGCTCTCGTCGCTGAACATCACCTTCTTCCAGTCGTCTGATGTGAAGTGTCGATATTTTTTTGGCAAAGGCAACCCTTTTTTCTTCATGACCTTGGTGAGGAGCGGTTTCTTGGCAGCTTGGCGACATGGCATTCCCAGGTCCTTTTGCAGGCGGTGTTGAATCGTCCTGATCGAGACGTCCTGGAGTAGATCAGGATGCTTCTTTTTAAGTGCTGATGCGGTAATTGCAGGCTCTGACATCACAGCTCTCTTCAGGATATGGTGAGTGCATGGCGAAGTCTTGCGGGGTGCTCCAGAGCCTTTCATTCTCTCCGGAGTGGTGCCTGGGGGTAGGGAGGCGGCAGCCTTTTTGAGGTTGTAAATAACCTGCCTCGTGACTTGTAGATCTGCGGCGGCACATATCACAGACATGCTCTGCTCAAACAGGGTCAAAGCCCGACTCTTCTCAACATCCGTGAGCTTCTTTCGTCCCATTCTAACCACTGGGAGCAAAATTATAGGCCTCCAAAGTCAGGCGTCGTAGCAAAAAAAGGCACCCAGAAGAGCATCAAACAGTTGGCCCTACCTCTCTGAGAGCCTGTCGCTCACCGAGCTCTCCCGCTGTTTGTGAGTCAGGGTAGGGGTGGGGCCCAGCTACATACGTCATACCGAGCTCCGCCCACTGACTGTTGCTGGGGAGCACAATAAAACAGTTTTCAGTGATCACCATGTATATATTTTTTTGCGCTTGCGGTGTATACATTTTTTTTTCCGGCCACTGTATATATATATATATATATACATATATATATGGTTATATATATATTCATATATATATATATATATATATATATATATATATATATATATATATATATACTATATATACATATATTTATATATATATATATACATATATATATATATATATATATATATATATATATATATATATATATATGCATCTGTATGTGTGCATGCACTTATTTGCATCCATGTACGCCATGGCACCCATTTTCACCTGAAGGCAGATCCACCATCTGACTCTTGTTCTGTTAAATGTGGGCTGGATATCTTATCACCCAACTAGGTGCCTACCTATCCTATTCCAGCATCCAATATATCATTACATTACAATCTTTTTACACACATCCTACCTTGCTTCCATGATGGAGTTGCCTGAGTAGGTGCCTATCCACCTACCTAGGTGCCTGGGTGATCAGAGGAATTATTACATATCATGTCAGCATCAATAGCAAGTTCAATTACACATCTTAGTCTTATCAGGTGGCCACATGTCCATCTACCTAAGTGGGCAATCATTCGTTGAATCACTCAAGTCCACACAATACAACAGGACACTTAGTATCAATACCTAGGGACTGCCTAATTTACTATACAACAAATCAATCATGACAATGAATGGGCATGTACTTTCCATCATTGAAACTCCTTTTAGCTTACAAACCTTACGGATGTGCGACAACTAAGCGTAAAATTGCGAGATCTTTAACAAGCGCTGTCTCGGGGAGGGGGTTGATAGGCGGCCCCCTAAGGTTTTCCGCGGATTGTGAAAGAACGGCGCGTGGCAGCGCGCCGAAATTTGGCATACCTTTTCCCACATCAATTTCGAACGTTGTACCAAAAATTGTAGGTCAGGTCGTCTAGGGTCAACGAGTTAGTCAAGGTCAAGTGAAGTCACCTCCATAAAAGTTCAACCAGTCGTCACGCTTTAACGGATCATTATATTTTAATGAAACTTTCAGCGTTTGCTTATCTTTAGGGACGAAACAAAACGCACCAGACCATTTTTTTCTCAGTTTTTGATTACTTATTAGTTGTGCATATTTGCACATTAGAGATAAAATCCAATATTATGGCTTATGTAAGCATTTTTTTATGAGAGCAAGCTGACTTGGAACAACGTTTTTCGGTCCGCTCTACCCATTATAAAAATAAAAATTAAAGAAAATTGGAAACCAAAATTTTGAAATTTCAAACAAATATAAGTTTGATTTTTGTGTGGGCAAACATTTTATGGCCATGGTCGATTTCGCCTTCATTTTCTGATTTTCAATATTTGTTCTTCAAACCTCCCCCAAAATGAACTCCCCAGAGCCAAAAACATGATGCAAATCGTGAAAATCTAGGCCCCCTAGTGACGTAACTTTTCGGGGATAAAATGTTGTGGGTGGTGTCTGGCCTAACTCGTCGATCGCTTTCCGATGACACCTCTTTTGTTTTCGTGCGACGCTTAGTTTGGAGATTAGAGGGGGGATTATATCACCCCCCGTAACGGGGTGTGAGGATATGACCGGAAAGACCGGAAATGGTTAAGGTAATTTAAAATTGGCAACACAATTATTCAGCTTTGCAATCAGAATACTCCAAGAGACTTTATGACATGATATCACTACATTTTGCTTTCCAAATAACTTCCTGAATAATTATATTCGGACGCATAGCCATTACTCAATTTAATTATTTTTTTTTTTAAATTAACAAACCACCCTCTATGCTGAAGCAGGTGATGGCATTTAAAGGAACTTATTACTAGATCGCAAGATACCCACAAATTTCCCCACTTGGAAGAATAATCACCTAATTTACTGTTGTTTTTAAACAAAATTATTTGCTATTGATTTATATTTATATTTCTTTCTTCCTTTTTTTTCTTGTGACACCCCAATCTCGGTCCCGATCAGAAAAAGGTGACAAAACAAATACTGGTATTGGAACTACGTTATACATAAGTGAAGAAATAAATCCAAAAGGCCAAAGTAAGGTAGGCATTTAATAGTTATTACAGTGACTAGTGACATATATCAAGGTCATGCCAGTTTTCTCAATTATTTTAAACAGGGACTGGGAGAGGAATGTTCTGAATGTGAACACACCCTAAGACAATGTGATTATGTATTTCCAACCAAACTTAGAACATATATGTACAGGGGTTTTTCCATAATACACTGAAAGGTGAGGTCTGGGAAGAATATACTGTATGACTTAGGAAACTTCTTAGCTACAACAGGAATCAACTGGCCAGCTGTATGTTTATCGGAAACATGGCTTCATAAAGATACAGAAACCTTCTTCAAAATGAGCAATACAAAATGTTTGCAACAAGTCGAAGGCAGGAAGAAGGGGAGGGTGCAAAATACCCACCTTTTTGCCCGATGGACGATCTCAGCAATTACGAAGTGGATGTCGATGAATGTTGCAGTAATAGATGTTTTTAATTAATGGAGTGGTTTTGACCTACAACCGTAATGAATATTCTCCTTTAAATGTCTTTAAATCGCCCCCAAATGGGGGTGTGGAAAGCGGAAGCGACGTTTTTTTAGCGTTTTTCACGATTGGGTCTGGTTCTCGGAAACGGCTAAACTTGGCGACTGGCCGTCACTTTCACCTCTTGGCCCCATGTACCGGCTATAATTTTCAAATTGACTATCAGTGGCTGCAGTGTGTGCGGGCGCCGTCATCGTGACACGGGCTGCACGTGCTTCGGTCCGTGAAAAAGGCTCCGCTTTCCACTGTCTCCACACCACTGTCGAATGACATTTCGCGGAGAAAGTTGTATACGCAGATAGCCCCACTCTTTGTGATGCTCACAGTTCTTTCGGATTTTACCCATCGCAAATACTTTGGTTGCAATCGTCGATGTCCGCAACCGTTACCAGGCGTCACTTTCGGCAATCTCAAGCGGCAGACGGGCCGGGACAGTGTCCTGTCACCGTCCAGAGATTGAATCCGACGCAACAGTTCCGTTTACCTGCGCAGTTTGTTTTCAAAGCTGGTTTCAGTGTGTACGTATCTACCTAATAAGTACCAAGGCGCTGTTGAAGCTGAACCTCGTCAAGGCTTGAAAAGACCTGGAATCAACCACCAGAGATTGAGCCATAGAAGCTGTCCGCCGTCCCAAGTCCCCACCCGCCCTTCCAGCTGTCTCGTAGGTGTCCTTTTCAGGACATATACGGGAAGCTCCGTCCCCTCAGCCACTAGTCGGTTGTCAGCCGGATTAGCCGGCCGGCGCCTCTAGTCGGTTTCTCGTCGGATTAGCCGTCGCAGCTCCCCTCGCACTCCCTATCGGCCTGGCGGTGCTCTCGGGCACCGTCGGGAAATCGAGTTGTACCGACGGCCAGCCTCGACTGTTTGTATCCGATCCCTCCCTATAGATCAGAATCGGTCATAGGTAACTTTCTGTTTTAATGGATCGGACTAGCGTTCGCAGAGCGTGACTGCCCCCGCCTCTGGCCGATTTTCCCACCCCTCCAAAACTCTGTGTCTTTCTTCCCCTTTCGCACAACAGCTGACTTCACACCTTTCTTCGCAGCATCCCTTCAGGGTGCCTTTCTTGCCCGCAACCCTTCAGGGAGCCCTTCTCACACTCGCACTTCCGCCCTCGGCCCTCGTCTGTCGGGTACAATCCCCGCCCCGCCCCGGTATGCCCCGGGAGGCCCCGCCCCCTTGGGAGGACAGAGGCCGTCGGCCGCGGCCGGGAGCCCGCCTGTCCCCTCCTAGGGACCCACCGGAGGGTGAATCGTTTGTCCTCCTGACGAAAGCTGAGGGCTCCTGGACGCGAACCTCCCCGTTCGCGATCGCGAGGGAGCTGGACGGCTGGACCGTTCGCGTGATCTCCACCAAGGTCCTTCGCTTCGGTTCCCTCCTGGTCCGCGTGCGGGAGGCCGCCCATGCCCGCATACTACTGAACCAGGGGAGCTTCCTGGGGTGTGCAACGGAAGTCGAGATGGCGGATCGGCTCAACATATCATTCTCGACGGCATATGCGCCCGAGCTCGCGGAGCTCTCCGAAGAGGAGCTCCTCGCGGAGCTCGAGCCGCAGGGGGCGTGCGAGGTAACGCGTCTGGGCCGCCGGGCCAGACCGGGACCAGTACTCAAACTATGATTCCGATCACTCCTCCCTCCCACCTACGTCATGGCGGGCTATTTAAGGGTAGCACTCCGCACATGGACCCTGCCCCCTCACGCTGTACGGTATGCCAACGCTACGGACACCTGAGCCGGACGTGCCGCGCGAAGGCGCCAGTATGCGGCCGCTGCGCCGAGAACCACCCGACCGAAGCATGCAGCTCCGATGAGCTACGGTGTGCGGCATGCGAGGGCCCGCACCCCGCGTCGTCCCCTAGGTGCCCTGCATGGCTGTACGCCAAAGAAAGGCAGGCAAGACGGCTCGCTGCACAGCGCAGCCCTCCATCCTCTCCCCCAGCCGGGTGTTCCAGCCCCAGGTTGACCCCACTGTGACCGACCCCAGCGGAGGCGGCTCAACGCCCCTCACCCCTGCTGCCTGAACCGACTGAGACCGCCCACCCCCCTCCATCCCAGCCTCTCCCGCTGCCGGCCACGCGCCCAGCCCCCAGAACCGATCAGACTGTCTCCCGGCCCCTCCTCCGCCAGCAGACTGCCCCGCTACCGGCCACGCGCCCCCCCTCCCGTGGAGGACCCCGCTGGCGCTGGGCCCCCTCCACCACAAGGTAGCACTACTGCCGGCTGCACGCCCCGCTCCCGTCGCGGGTAGCTCGACCGCCCGGCCCCCCATCCGTCCACAGACCGCTCAGCCCAACAGGGCTAGAGTGTCCTCCACTCCGCCCCCTCTGGGTCGCCCTCCCTCCCGGTCCCCCGAGACAGATCACCGCTCCCGTTTCCCGAGCCCGGACCCCCTGGGGATCCGGAGCCTACATCTGCCACACCAGGGTCGTCCGACTCTTACACTCGGACGATTCATTCACGCCCTCACCGCCACACACACGCCTGCGAGGGCGTGATCACACAACACAACACTAATGCAGAAACCCATCACTGAATTCTTGCTCCAATGGAATACGAGGTCCCTCATATCCCATTGGGCAGTATTCAAGGAATATATGATCAGAAATAAACCATTGATTGCCGCCGTTCAGGAGACCAGATGGCGCGACAATGACCCATATAATTTTAACATCTTCGGTTATACTCTTTATTCCCAAAACAGAAACTACATCCCACGGCGGCGGGGTAGCCTTATTCGTCCCGAACACCCTTCTCCATCGCCCTATCTCCATTCCCAATGACCTAAATTTTATTGCAGTATCCGTTCAAATTGCACAACTAGAACTTACTGTAATCTCCCTCTATCTTCCTCCTACGCATACACTATCTCTAACTTCTGTAACCAATCTCTTTGGCCTTCTCCCACACCCCTGTCTGGTGCTGGGCGATCTCAACGCCCACCACCAGGCATGGCGCTGTCACACCACATCCCAGCGCGGACACCATATTGAAACACTCTTCAACACCCACAACATGGTCTTTTTAAACGACCAAACACCCACAACAACACAGACATCGCACCGTTCCGCTCGTCTGCCGTTGACCTCTCCATAGCCTCGGCTTCTATCTCACCCCTTTTCTCCTGGCACGTTCAACCCGACCCCCTCTTTAGTGATCACTTTTCCATCCACATCACCCTCGAACGCTCAGCCCAGTCTAGAGACCGTTTATTTATGCCCATCTGGAACGTTCGAAAAGCGAATTGCCATCTTTCTCCCAGGAAATTGGTAATCTTATCCCACCCCAGTCTCATCCCCCAATTTCGGCATTGCTCAATACCATACTACTCGCGGCAGAAAAGTAAGTACCCAAAACTCGTCGCCCACCCGACCGTAAATCCGTGCAGTGGTGGAACGACGAGTGCAAACGAGCCGTCGCCTCACGAAGGCGGGCTGAGCGGACATTTCGGAAAAACCTCACTTTACAAAACATGGTAGAAGCCCGTGAGGCAAAACTACGTTGTCAGCAAACTATTCTTTCGGCCAAGAAACACAGCTGGCAACTCTACTCGAACACTTTCAACCGTTTCACCCCCATCTCCCAAATCTGGACCCAACTTCGCTCCTTTTCGAATGGCAGAGCCCCACACCGCGCATTCCCACAACTGACGATTAACCAACAGCATATAGCTGAGCCCACAGCCGGCGTGGAACACTTCGCCACCTATTACTCTGACATATCTTCCAACACTCAATACTCACAGCACACCACCGTATTCCTTCGCGACACCCTTGCTACTTGCCACTTCGACTCAGACAACACCGAACCCTACAACGCACCCTTTACCCCCTATGAACTAAAATCATCCCTCTCCAAGGTATCCAATAGGGGACCTGGACCTGATCACTTAATATATCTCTTCTTTCAAAATATCTCCGACTCGGGTAAAGATAACCTCCTCTCGGCGCTAAATCAAGTATGGACTGACGGCACCTTTCCACCCTCTTGGTCTACTAGTATCATTATACCTATACCTAAGCCTTCCAAACCTCGACATCTCCCCTCTAGCTATCGTCCTATCTCTCTCACTAGTTGTGCTTGCAAAATGTTTGAGCGCATGGTCAATGGACGAATCTGAGTATATCTCGAACACAACAAAATTATATCCCCTTTCAGAGCGGCTTCCGACCAAGGCGAAGCACCACTGACAACTTGATCGAAATTGTGGACTCATTCCAGCGTGGTTTCGGGGAAAAATCCGAATCCATCGCCCTTTTTTAGACCTAAAATCCTCGTTTAAGAAAGTACATAGTTCTGCCCTTCGAATTAAATTACACCGTATTGGTATCAAGGGCAGAATGGCCACCTTTATCACCAACTTTCTAGAAAATCGCTCATTCGTCGTCCGCTGCGGCAACATTCATTCCCGGCCCCACACTCTCGATCAAGGCGTCCCGCAAGGCAGCGTCCTATCTCCAACCCTCTTTCTTATTATGATCAACGACGTATTAGAACACCTTCCCCTAATTTCTCCCCTTCTAAAATATTATCTCTATGCCGATGATTTGGCTATTTGGTGTACACACCCATCGGCAGATTCAGCTAATCACTTTGTACAACTCGCCATGAATCACATTGATTCATGGTGTTCCCTCTGGGGGCTACAGATCTCCCCCACGAAATCAGTCACTATGCTCTTTTCCCGGCTCCTCAGGCATATCCCACCTAGCACACCACTCCGTTATCGCGATCAAATTATCCCCCTCCAAACCTCCTTAAAATATCTCGGAATTATCCTCGACAAAGGACTCTATTTCGGCCCCCACGTTACTCATCTTAAACAACGTTACGCTGTGCGTCTAAATCTCCTGCACTGCATCTCCGGCCGCGACTGGGGTGCAGACAGGACAACCCTTAGCAAAATATACATCGCACTGATTCGTTCAATCCTGGAATACTATGCATTTATCTTCGATCATATATCTCCAACACTCACCAAGTCACTGGAATGCACACAAAATCACGCACTCCGCCTCATCACCGGAGCACACTGCACCACACCTATCACTAGTCTCCGGGGTGAGACCAACCTCCCTAGCCTACAACAACGCAGAACAGTACAACTCGTCAGATACCACTTCAGGACAACAACACAGCTAAATCACCCCACCAATGTGGCATGGACTAAACCCTCGGTTCGGCGTTCCAAAAACAAAAATAAATACAGCATTGCCATTCACTTGAAGCAGGTTCTCACATCCAAACTAAAATTTCAGGACGTTACCCCTGACCGGGTTCCCCTCCCCCGTCTCCCATTTTGGCACATGAAACACCCCAAACTCGAGTATCTCTTTGGGAAAAATAAAATCCTGCTCACCCCCATCGAAGTCCAAATTAAGTGTTTTGAATATCAAGAGGCCCACCCACAACACACCTTCTTCTACACGGACGGCTCACCTACCAGCAATGGTACGGGAGCCGCCTGGTGCGATGGGCCCGACACTGGTCAAACCAAATTAACACCTCATGATTCGGTATGCACAGCAGAACTAGTCGCCATACTCACTTGCCTACAACACATCAAAGCGCAACACATCACTACCCCTACTACAATATGTACTGACTCACGATCCTCCGTGGACGCCCTCGGCGCAATACACAACACCACACACCCCACGCTCCACGCCATTCGACACCTCTACAATGCCAACCACGCACACCTACAACTCACCCTGCTCTGGATCCCTGGACATAAGGGTATCCCGGGAAATGAAAGGGTTGATGGTCTCGCCCGCGCGGCGATCGACCTCCCCGATAACAATGGAGCTCCGGTGCCCACCGGGGATCTTTTATCCCTCACAAATAATCTGTTTAAAAAGTATATTCAGGCCTGCTGGTCACACAACACCACACACCTACACACCATCAAGCACACACTCTCCAGCTGGCCCTCCTCCAACCAGCACACTCGTCTGAACGAGGTGGCACACGCCAGACTTCGCCTGGGACACACCAAATTGACACACGATTATATTTTTCATAGACCTCACCGCCTTCCACTTTGTAGCACATGTCACGCACGCCTTACTGTCACCCATATCTTACTTGACTGTCCAGCATATGCTCCTCACCGTCGCTATAAGTCATCCAGTATTTCACCAAGATCCATTCACAACTTTCGCTTCGAGCTCTCCTCGAGGAATGACCACCCGGCACTCCTCGAGTTACTCTTCCGCTTCCTACAGGACACCAAACTCTCCGAACTGATATAAAGCCTCCGTTGCATTTTCCTGATCCAAGCTAGCCTGATGTGAAGTTAAAAGTTATAAGACACGCGCCACACTCCGTACTGGCTGTATGACTCCGCTCCACATCTCTTCCTCTCCGACGTCGCAAAACACATTCATATAGGTTATCTCACACTAGGTAGACAGGATCCGATCCAATTTGGCAAATACGGACGGAATTCCTTTTAACACGCGCACTGGAGGGGGGGCGAAATCCGCCCACCCCTCCGGTTTTTCGCAAATAACTGCAGATTTTACCGGTCGATATACGCGATTTTCGGTGTACCTGCTTAGAAATGAACGGCGCGTCGTTTAAAGCAAGAAAAATGGAAATTGGCCGAAAATTTTTGTTCAAGCCAAAGGCCGCTAAAATAAAAATATGTTATAGCGCCAGACCACAGAAATCGGCGCTGATGCGCTTCCAGTACACTGACAAAAGGGAAGTGTTCTAGGCAACACTAGCGACTTGTTTGATGCATATTGATATGCTGTACAGTTTCATGGTCATGTTAGGTCACCAAGGTCAAGTCAGGTCAAGTTCATGACAGGTTAATGGAACCAAACTTGATCAACTGGAATGTTGCCATAAATGCACTACTGGTTGTCATTTGTGCTGTTTGTCATTGCGTTTCCATACTTTATTAATGTACTTCACTCCCTTCTTCACGAAGCCGATTGCTCCGAGCTGCCCGACGGAGCAGTCGGGCGGGCGGCCGGTTCCGGTAACTGGAACAGGTAACTGACCTGATAAAGTGGTGCTATATAGGTGACCTGAGGTCAAATGTTGGGTCTAGCATCTGCATTGCATCATTAGTAATGTCCAAAACATCATTGATGCCCATTTTTGAGCATTTAAACACAATCACAGCGATGCATAACGATGACAAGCCAAGCCACGCAAAACCGGAACATTTTGCCAATCTGACCTCATTTGACCTTGAAGATATTGACGTAAGGTCACGAAAATTGCACACAATAGAGTTCACTACCGTGTCCATCCACCCTGCAAATTTAGTTTCTTCAGCTTTACTAGGAGCCGAGATCTTAGGGGGGCGGAGTCCACCCCCACCCCCACCCCCTCCAGTGCGCGTAATTCTCAGACGCCCTCCAGGGCGCGTGTTAAATTGCGCTTGTTTTTTTTTACCTACGGGTTTTCCAAGCAGCTTGGTTTTCCCCTTTTTAGGTGTTTCCAAGCTTTAACTTAAAACATACACCTACACATACAAGGTCGGGCCTGAATCCCACGACTCGCTCTGGGTGACAGGCCTCCGCTTCGCCATCCAGGTTGCAGGTGGGCAGTGGAGCCTCTCCGTAGGCTGTGAAGCTGTCCACCCTCCAAATGTCCTTCCATTGTTATGAGTGTCTGTATGTATGTATGTCTGAACATGTACCTGTATGCCATGCGTGTATCGTCTCTCTACGCCATGTTTCTTGTTTGACGGGGTCTCTCCTTTCTTGACTAGTTGATATAACCGGATGTCACATAAGCCCGATTAACGTAATTCCTTCTTTAACGTAGCAATCTCTAGCAGATGGCACTTTACCTCCGCTAAAGATTTAGGAAAAAAATGAAGCTGAATTGGTGTATGTTTGCGTAAGTGGTGTTTCGTCTCTGAGAGTCAGGACAAGTATTGGAAACATGGCCTTGTCTTTGATGTTGGCCACCCAGAATATTTCTTATCTCCGGGAAGTTTTCCACTCCATTTTTTTCCAAAAGATGAATTGAGTCTGACAATGACTGCGATCCCCTTGCTGTTTGGTCATCATCATGGGAACATGGAAACACGGAACATGAACGTGAAAAGTACAAAAAGGGTTTTTGATGACAGAAACAAATCACATCATTCTCCAACTTGGAATGTTACACAGTTTTCCTCTCATAATTCAGGATTCAGATTAAAAGAAAAGTCCTCGAAGCCCTCTGCTCTATACTAACCTGTAATGCCACGTAATTTTCCTCTCCAATTCCAGAATTCCAAGACATAAACCCAACCTTGGTCATACCTAACTGAAGTGACACTTTTCTCAGTTTCTCAGTTTGACACTTCTCATTTCTCAGTCTAACATATTATGTCAGCCATTTTGCCACACTGCAGACTTCTGGAATCCTTATCATGAAAAAATGTTTTGGTTCTTCCAGTATGAGGCTTTATTTTAATAATTTCATCTGGTCACTTCAATGGGTTTTATTTATTTGTGTCAGGGTGCATGTTTTGTCATAAGCAGGACTTGTTGCATTGACCAAAGGTGTTATAAATTACTTGAAACCAATGCAAAATATGACCTATGACGATCTGTCCTTGGTATTGGTGGTATATTGAATTCTTTATAGTACAAGGGAATTCAATTTGTATTGGTTAATATCACTTTCAATGAGTCATTGGGTTTGAAGAACAGCATGTTTTAATACCATATTTATCAGCATGATTAAGATGATGTCACCACTGATTCCCCTCAGAAATGCTTATTTTTATTTGAAAAGCAAAATAATGTACTACTATTTTTAATGCCTAAAATAACCTAGCCTTGTTTACCCTACCTCCTTTTAAATTGTTTCTTCAATATAGGTACAATTTGTGTGTTCAATAATACAAATGTTAAGAAACATAACCTGGCCTTACCTTTTTTTTTAAGAAAAAATCTTATTTTTGTGCGACAAAGTGAGCATATTTTCAAAATAAAAGCTAGCCTAACCTGTGGTTTTGCTTTGCTAAGTAAAAGTTGTGTTTGAAAGTAAGTAAAATTTGTGGCAAATGAAGTTTAATTTTGATAAGGGCAAAGTCATGCATATAGGTAGGCAGCATATGAAGGCTTCATACTTGATGGGTGGCCAAATACTATCTGTGACTCAGCAGGAGAAGGACTTAGGTGTTATTTTGAACACAAAATTGGGGGCATCAGAACAGACCAAAGAAGCCAGGAAGAAGGCACTAAGAATGCTTGGGGCAATATATAGGAATGTATCATACAAAAGTGAGGAGGTTATCAGGAAGCTTTACTGTGCATATGTCAGGCCACATTTGGAGTACTATGTACAAGCTTGGTCTCCTAGTTATGAGAAAGATTGTTGGCTTTTAGAGAGAGTACAACAGAGGGCAACACAAATGGTTAATGGTATAAGCAACCTGGCATATGAGGAAAGATTGAAGAAATTGAATATGTTTTCACTTATATATAGAAGGCTGAAAGGAGATCTCATCGTGGTTTTTAAATTTATTCATGGTCAGGAACAGGGATATCTCAGGGAAATGTTTGAATTTAATAGAATCAGAGGAGGCCTCTAATGCAATTAGAGGTCATCAATTCAAAATTAAAGTTAATCACAGCAGGACAAGGTTAAGACAGTCTTTCTTCACCAACAGGGTAGTAGAACACTGGAATCAGCTGCCAGGAACCATTGTCAGTAGCAACACACTGAACATCTTTAAAAACAGCATAGACAATCATAATAAGAATAGGGGGCTTGTTTTTCTGTATTCCAGGGAGGGTTGATCGACGGATTTGGTGGGCAACTGGTTCAGTGTCCAGAGCGCAGCCAAGAAGGGTCCTTGTGGCTCATAGTTACACTGATCTTTTATGTCTTTATGTCTTTTATGTGTACAACATATCGTGAGCACATTAAACCACAATAATACCATTATATTTATGGATACGCACAATAGAAGCAAGATTAGCTTATAGGGTGTGTTGTAATTTGACATGTTAATTAAGAATTGAAGATCGCATATAATTGAACAAATTGAAGATCATATATAGACTAAAGCGTTCTTCTTTGTTCCATTTCAGCCGCATGGTCGATATTTCGCGCTCACACACATGCGTACGGGTCTTACTGTGAGCTATCAACATGTGACAGCCCGGTGGTGTTCGATATTCTGTAGGTGACAGGCTGGACACTTTTTTCACCTCTGGGCGGCCCGCTTCCGATAACTGGAACAGGTAACTGACCTAACAGGTAACAGGTATTGACCTGTAACAGGTAACCTGTTACCTGTTACCGAACAGGTAACAGGTAACTGTAACTGACCTGTAACAGGTAACTGACCTGGTAACTGAAAAAAGTGCTGTAATATAGGTGACCTGAGGTCAAATTCCGGGTCTAGCATCTGTAATGCATCATTAGTCCTGTCCAAACATCATTGATGCCCAGTTTGGAGCATTTAAACACAATCACAGCGATCCATAACAATGGCAAGCCAAGCCACGCAAAACAAGCAAATTGTGACATATGTGACTTCATTTGACCTTGAAGATATTGACCTAAGGTCATGAAATTTGAACACAATGTAGTTCACTACCGTACCCATCCACCCTGAAGATTTCATTACTCCAATAATATGTTACTAATAGGAACCGAGATCCTAGGGGGGGGGGGCGGAATCCCCCTTCAGTGCGCATAATTTTCAGAGGCCCTCCAGGGCGCGTGTTAAAGCTACAAATATAAAAGAACTACAACTTAAAGTAAATGCCATTGTCACAGGAATAATTGAATGGTTTCAAGCTACTGAATATCACAAAAACAAATTACCAAATTTATTCCAGTATGTCTAGTGTTGACTTAAACATAACCATAAATTATCAAAAAGTTCACAGGAAACAGCCATCACCTATCTTGGGGTATAGTTGATGATAAATTAACATGGAAGCATAACATAGCATATGTTGCTGCAAAAACTAGCAGGAATCTAGGCACAATGGGAAGAGCGAATACTTTATCACAAGTCGTGAGTTGAAATATTGATATAATACATTGATTCTTCCCTATTTGAATTATTGTGCATTAATATGCGGAAACAATTTTCCAACACGACTGGACGTAATTGTTAAAATACAAAAAGACACTAAGAATCCTAGATAATCAGCACTCTACATACCCTACAAATGAATTATTTGTCAAAGATAACATTTTGAAGTTCCCTCATGTTATACAGGAACAGAGCATATTGTTACTTCACAGATTGTTTAACACGCGCCCTGGAGGGCCTCTGAGAATTACGCGCACTGGAGGGTGGGGGCGGATTCCGCCCCCCCCCCTAAGATCTCGGTACCTAGTAAAGCTGGAGGAACGAAATTCGTAGGGTTGATGGGCACGGTAGTGAACTCTATTGTGTGCAATTTTCGTGACCTTAGGTCAATAACTTCAAGGTCAAATGAGGTCAGATTGGCAAAATTTTCCGGTTTTGCGTGGCTTGGCTTGTCATCGTTATGGATCGCCGTGATTGTGTTTAAATGCTCAAAAATGGGCATCAATGATGTTTTGGACATTACTAATGATGCAATGCAGATGCTAGACGCAACATGTGACCTCAGGTCACCTATATAGCACCACTTTATCAGGTCAGTTACCTGTTCCAGTTACCGGAACCGGCCGCCCGCCCGACTGCTCCGTCGGGCAGCTCGGAGCAATCGGCTTCGTGAAGAAGGGAGTGAAGTACATGAATAAAGTATGGAAACGCAATGACAAACAGTACAAATGACAACCAGTAGTGCATTTATGGCAACATTCCAGTTGATCAAGTTTGGTTCCATTAACCTGTCATGAACTTGACCTGACTTGACCTTGGTGACCTAACATGACCTTGAAACTATACAGCATATCAATATGCATCAAACAAGTCGCTAGTGTTGCCTAGAACACTTCCCTTTTGTCAGTATGCTGGAAGCGCATCAGTGCCGATTTTTGTGGTCTGGCGCTATAACATTTTTTGACTTTAGCGGCCCCTAACTTGAAAAATTTTCGGCCGATTTCCATTTTTCTTCCTTTAAGCGACGAGCCGTTCATTTCTAAGTAGGTACACCGAAAATCGCGTAAATACACCGATAAAATCTGCAGGTATTTGCGAAAAATCTGAGGCGTGGGCGGATTTGGCCCCACCTCCCATCCAGTGCGCGTGTTAATGAAACATTACCAATCACTGTAATGGATATGTTCGAATACTCATTACGAAGTAATATAAGGGATGTTGATCATTTCCATGTACCTGTTACATGGAAATCCTATAGCTTCACTCGATATTATTTACAGCACCAAGAACTTGGAATAGTATTATTGGTTCAAAATTTCCTTCCTGTAATCATTTACCTATTAAAAAGGGAGATATCAAAAAGTTCTCCGATATTATTTCATTGACTTATATATCACAAACTAACTGGCAAGCAAAAATTAACCTCGATAATTTGAACACAAAAAAGAACAAAGGAATTACATGTAGGTGGTTATTTAAGTATATGAGGGTAAAGCTAGATCAGCAAGTATATGCACATGTGATGATACATGTGTATTTATATGCTCAATTGCATGTGTAGGTGTACATGTCTCATGTGTATGCACATGCAGGTATGTGTGCTTGTGCATGTGTATACACATGGATACACATGCACCGACTTCTCCCTTTCCCCTGATAACACATTTCACTATGCCCCAGGAGTTCCTTGGTGTTACTAGCTTGCTACCTAGCTGAGGTGCTCCTGGGGCTATTTCTACTAATAACTGGTGGTGGCCTATCTGCAAAAAGAAAGACAAAAAAGGATGCAACCAATTGTAGTGAACTGGAGAAAGTATGTATGGAGAAAGATAAAATATGTATTGGCATCCTGAGGCATTCCTAAGCTGGGTGTTCTAACTTGTGAATAGCTGGCCATAGGAAAGCCCAATATCAATGGAGCATGTAGTAGAGCGTGTAGCCAAATAGGATAGGCTGCTGCATACGAGACAGGGGTCGACATTAGGGGAAAATAGCGTCTAATTCAAGAGAGAAGTGCTGGAGCTTGTGGTTGCTAAATATAGGGGAAAAACAAACACAAATCGCTAGAGTGCAGAGTGAAAACAGGCGCACCAGACATCTGCTTGAAACATACGATGTTGGAAAAAATACTACCTGCGATATTCAAGGAAAATTTTGGGTCGGTTCAGCAATATTTAAGACGCAAATTAAGGATCGAGGTTAGATAAAGGTTGTGCAAAACCCAGAAGCATTAATTGTCGACATTAGTATGTTACATTTCAGAATAAGTGTCCATTGCTGCCGGCAACGGCTGCAACAAATGTTCCGATTGTTGTGCGCCATTTAGTCGGAGGGATGTGCAATGCCCTGGCAGTCTTGTGGGGCCTACGTGTGCAATGCCCTGGCAGTCTTGTGGGGCCTGCGTGTGTAATGCCCTGGCAGTTTTGTGGGGTGTCTACCTTGGGGTGTAGCTCGTCAGCAGAGAAGCACAACAATGATACATCAATACCACGCAGAGGTGGCGACCATTAAGCTTAGGCTGCAGCAGCGACGCAGCCAGAAGTTTCCTCAGGCGGGTCCCGACCAAAACAAACGTGACAGCATATAAGAAGCTTTCTGCGCGCGAAGAGCTTCGGAAATTTACTATTTTATGCGATGAAAATCTCAAAATGCATCGTTTGACATAGTGTATTTGTGGGTGCTGGGGGCGGGCACCCAGCCAACACTGGCTGCGCCTCTGGGCTCCAGACGGCCTTGCGAAGTTCCAAACTCCAAGCAAAGGCCATGCGGTTTCATTTCAGGGTCACCCTTTCACAGGCATCCCATGCAAAACCTGGGATGTGCGGTGACAACCAAGTATGACCATTACCACCGGAGGCAGCCGACTCAAGGGCATTCCACTAAACCGCAGAATGCATACTGCTAGGCAGGGTGCCTATCTTATGACATGCTTGCTGCATAGCATGGACACAGCCTAGCTTGCACTCGGACGCCGGCTGCACACGTTTCAGTGTACTAATTGTCGGACTGAAGAGTGACCTGACGGCACGATCGTCAGGCCACTCTTCAGAGAGTTTTTTCTTCTTCTCAAGTATAGTTGATGGCTCTGGCCCGGATGTGTGTTCGCTACGGTTCATCTAAAAACAGTGGTGATGTCCTAATAATCAGCTGGCAATCAGCAACGGCAGCAGCAGTTGACTTTACAAGCCGAGGTGTTGCTTCAGTAGGCCACTTAAACTCAGCTATGCTTTCGTGCACCAGGGAGCTCCACCTCCTCCACTTAACATTGAGCGCCGTCTGGTCTGCTGATCGGTGAGAGTTGTTGGTGCTGAGTTTGACCAGCCTGCCACTCGGTGAGACTAAGATCGGTGAGAGTCGTAGTTGATGAGTTTGACCAGCCTGTCACTCGGTGAGACTAAGATCGGTGAGATCGGCGACAGGCGCCGCGTCGGCTGACCAGGCGGCCGCCTGAGCCCCGTGCGCCGGTCGGGCCCGACCCTGGCAGTCCGCCCCGACTGGCCGGCCGCTGAGATCGGCGACAGGCGCCGCGTCAGCTGACCAGGCGGCCGCCTGAGCCACGTGCGCCGGTCGGGCCCGACCCTGGCAGTCCGCCCCGCCTTGACGGCCGCGGAGCTCCCCGTGACCTCGGCACACGGCTGGACGGCCGTGTGCCGTCTGTACTGCCCGCGGCGGGAGACTGCGCCAGTATAAAGGCGGATGGTCTCACGGCTTCGGCGAGACACGACCACGTGCCATCCCGCACTCCAGCCCACCTCGCCATGAAGTTGGTAAGAGCTCTGCACTCGGGGAAAATACGCCTTGGCCGACTGGATACGATTCTGACGGGGCGTCATCGATAATGATTTTTGTCGAGATATTTGGTGTATCCTGACATACATATATACATGAGGACATTCATCAAACAATGCCCTACTTTCCAACTGAACATCCCCTCATGCATCTATATCTCTTTAAAAGCATTTGGTTAAAGACATATATTATTGCTTAGGCAACACGGGTCAATGTCTGTTTCATCCCCCCCCCCGGCTGGTCGTGGTCTCATGTGCTCGTGGCCCGTGAGTTTCTCAGTCAGAACTTCTGACTCGATTGGTTTCGGTTGTAATGTCCCCCGCGAAGAGTGATTGGTTTCGGTTGTAATGACCGCCGCGAAGAGTGCTACTTCGAGAGATCTGTTGGATTCCAATATTTCCGGGGCACTTTCACTTTTTTCTTTTTCGAAGTCTCTTCTGCTCCACAAGGCTCGGGGAGCTTGAGTCGTAACAGAAGGTCTGTGTTCCCACTCCAGCCGCCGTCCCAGTACCGTCTGTGCTGCTGTGCTGCTGTGCTGTGCTGTGCTGCTGTTCTGCTGTACTGCTGTGCTGTGTTGTGCTGCTGCTGTGCTGTGTTGTGCTGCTGCTGTGCTGTGTTGTGCTGCTGCTGTGCTGTGCTGTGCTGCTGTGCTGCTGTGCTGCTGCCACCCATCCCCAGCTGTTGCTCGTTTTTGAAGTCAGGACTTTTGATGCCGACTCGGCTGTCCAGCTGGATGCGCACATACCAAAGTATTCCCATCAAAGCTCTGTCTCTGTCTCTGTCTCTGTCTCTGTCTCTGTCTCTGTCTCTGTCTCTGTCTCTGTCTCTGTCTCTGTCTCTGTCTCTGTCTCTGTCTATGTCTCTGTCTATGTCTCTGTCTGTCTCTGTCTCCGTCTCCGTCTCCGTCTCCGTCTCCGTCTCCGTCTCCGTCCCCGTCTCCGTCTCCGTCTCCGTCTCCGTCTCCGTCTCTGTCTCTGTCTCTGTCTCTGTCTCCGTCTCCGTCTCCGTCTCCGTCTCCGTGGAGCCCACGACCTCAACATGACCTTTGGCCGGCAGATCATTATCGCCGCCTGCCTGGCCTTGGCCGCCTCCCAGGAGTACGTGTCGGGCAGCGACAAACACGCTGAGATCATCGTGAACGAGTACGAGCAGGCCCTTGACCACAGCTACCAGCACACCCTGGAGACCAGCAACGGCATCTCAGTCAGCAGCACTGGCGTGTCGCTGCCCGGCGACGAGCCGGAGACGGGATCCACTCGCATGCAGGGCAGCTACAGCTACACCGCCCCCGACGGCACCCCCATCACCGTCAACTGGGTGGCCGACGAGTTTGGCTACCGCGCCGAATCTGACGTCATCCCCGTCGCTCCGCAGCTGTAAGATGTGACGTCAATCCCATGACCGCACGGCTCCGAAATGTGACGTCATCCCCGTCGCCTCGCAGCTGCGAGGTGTGACGTCAGAGCCATGGCCGCGCGGCTGCGAGATGTAACGTCATTGGTCCGGCGTGAGCCGTTGTGGGGCCTGTCTCGCCCCGGCACGACACGGCCTCTCGCCTGACGACTGGTGCCGGCATCGTGCCCGTGCTGGTCATGATGCTGGCGGTGGTGTTGGTCATGTACTGAAGTGCCATCACGGTGCTCTCCCTGGAATCCAGGGGCACATCCTTCTCCGCCGTGATTGAATTACAAACGATGGCGGCTATGGCGGCTTATTTTGCCCATGACCAGCATTCCAGAGGTACGCTTTGCACAACGATCACATCACGTCCAAGAGTTAGAAAATCTCTGGTACGCTCTCATGACTGTGTCCTCCATTCAACATGTGTCATCTTCGCCTGTATGTCGCGAGTTAATGTGCAGTGTCCTATGCAAAATATACCATATATCGTTTTCATGTGTATTTTAATGACCACAGCATCGGCAATGCCGAACTCCACGGTAGCAAGCAACAACAACAAGTGCATATGAATAGCGTACAAACCGATATCAAAGCGCATTTTCACGTTTGCGACTTTCAGCTCAATCAGTATCGCGCAGTATTTCGTTGGATCAGGTTGCCAGTCTGAAGGATTATGAAAGTCGAAGATGGACAGAGCGAAGAGGCTGTAGGTCAAGAACATTCGGACGAAATGGAAAAATAATTGATGAGGTACTATAGAGTTACTATGATGTACTACTGTACCCGAAAAACAAACTAAAACCAGCCTACGTATTATAAGGAAATAGAGGAGACCATTAACGTTCTGAAAGACGAGAAGGCATGGGCGGCGCTGAATGTGTAAAAATAGATAAACAACGTGGAATGGGGAGCTTCCCTTGAATAATATATCGGCTCCAATGTGCTTTCCTCTCAAGTAATGGGTCGAGATATTATCAGTGAAGTAGATGATGAAGACTATGCAACACGGCGCCTTACATTAATCGCACCGTAGTGTGTGGAAGAACCGCCATCATCCCACGGGAGAAGCCCCGGTGAAGACCGTGAACCGGCATCCCCTCCTTCCTGCCACAACATCTTGGGCACGACCATGAATCCCAGCCAAAGGCCCTCAACATCTTCCTGAGTGTACCATCAGTTGACTCGGGGCCATCTTCATCGGCCCGGGACCCTTTCCGTCAGCCCGGGGCACCTTTCGTCGGTCCAGAGTTCCTACACGTCGACCCTGGGGCCCTTACGGGCACCCTGCATCGACGCCTTGAGGGCCCACTCCGACACTCCAAGATGGGGTAGGCTGCCCCTTCGCCCTCCTTGACTACTTTACTGGTTGACTGTATGATATCTATCCACCGGAACAGGAAATGAGAATGATGTTTGCCGCTGCATAAAGACAAAACTTTACGTTATTTCATGCTACCAGTGACAGCATATGCTTCAACATGCGACAGTCTGGTCACGCATGGTATATTGTAGCTGACAAGCTGGACAATTTCTTCACCTCCGCTGGTCGCATCTGCTCTTACGTTCAAGTGGTGAAAGTGCAGACAACGTCTTCTCAGGGTCGCTCACCTTGAGGATTATAACTCGTGGCGCCGACGGGCTGGATTCTGAACTAATATCTGCCTTGCCACTATGGGCAGTAATGGTATTGATCACGGGGCGGGAAGGGGGTACGCAGGGCGGGACGTTTCTGCAGGCGCCGGGTCGGTGGTACTGCTGCCGACAGGCAATCCGGTGTTCTGGCCCTTTTTGAGAGGACCAGGGTGGGTTTTATGCTGGAAGAATCCATGGAAGTATGCTTGGTTCCGGCCCCGCGCAATGTTCCACCACAAAGGGGCCCTACGGAGGGGGGAGATGCTTGCTGCCGTGACAGCAGGACAACAAACGTCTGCGGAGCTGTACGGGGCAGGCGGCGCCTTCGCGCGGCCGGAAGAGAGAGGGATTCACCACCCGGACCGCGCTACAGCGCCGCCTACCTCTTGACCCCAGCCTGCCGGGCGGGCAGGCACTGGAAGGAAATCCAGACCTCCGGCCAGAGGCGACCTATCACTTGACCCGCATGGGGTCATACCCTGGTCCAACGCCCGCCCCTCCGGGATATTATAACCAAAGAGGCGTTTTGGTCACCTACAACAACTGGCATGGGGTGGCCCGAGGGGGCGTCACTATCACAATATTAATCAGCGGTCTGATAGAACCTGGGAAGATAGCCAACCTAATCATAGCTGGGGGCGGCTGTCCACCCAAAAGTACACCAAGCGACACACCTGCATTGCAAAACCATGAACACTGATGCGCCTACATGGACGGACACGGATGCACCTACATGGACGGACATTAATGCGCCTACATGGACGGACACCGATGCGCCTGCATGGACGGACACTGATGCGCCTACATGGACGGATACTGATACGTTTACATGGACGTACACTGATGCGTCTACACGAACTGGCAGTGATGCGCCTACATGGACGGACATGGCCATGGACTCGCACGGTCACGTCGCATGGGTAAAAATGGACGGCCAAAGGCAAGGCAGGATATCGATGCGCATGAAATATGGACATCAACATGGCACAACATGGACCCGTATTTATTGACATGTCCAGAAGACGCTGCAGAGATGCGGGTAATGATGTGTACGAACATCGATGTGGAAGGACAAGGGAATAGCTTGACACGGAAATGTGTGGACATAAACACAAACGTGGGTCGTCAAGGCTGTGAGAAAGGTGCAGGTACGTCAGTCTGGTACATGCCAACATCTTCCAAGCTGAAGGCTAAATAGACTGCCGTATTGTCCTCGTCATATAAATGCACACAATCTTCAGCTAGCTAGGCAATCGATTTGTCCTCGTCATAGAAGTCCACATGCGAGCCGGACTCGAACTGGTCCGACTGCAAAATCGCGAGCAGACGGGGCGCAGACACGTTGGCCACGTTGTCCGCGTTGTGGACGATCACCGCCGCCTCCGGACGACCGTCGCCGGGCGCATCGACACCGACGGCGACCAACGTCAACAGCTGAGCGTCGTCGGCGACGGCCGGAACGCAGGCGCGCGCCTGATACAGCGGCGGTCACCTGCTGACTGACGGACTGAGACAGACGGACTGACCAGCACAGACGGACTGACCAGCACAGACGGACTGACCATGACAGACGGACTGACCAGCACATATGGACTGACCATAACAGACGGACTGACCAGCACAGACGGACTGACCATGACAGACGGACTGACCAGCACAGACGGACTGACCATGACAGACGGACTGACCATGACAGACGGACTGACCATGACAGACGGACTGACCAGCACAGACGGACTGACCATGACAGACGGACTGACCAGCACAGACGGACTGACCAGCACAGACGGACTGACCAGCACAGACGGACTGACCAGCACAGACGGACTGACCACGACAGACGGACTGACCATAACAGACGGACTGACCAACACAGACGGACCGACCAGGGCAGACGGACTGACCAGGACAGACGGACTGACCACGACAGACGGACTGACCATAACAGACGGACTGACCAACACAGACAGACTGACCAGCACAGACGGACTGACCATGACAGACGGACTGACCACGACAGACGGACTGACCATAACAGACGGACTGACCAACACAGACAGACTGACCACGACAGACGGACTGACCATGACAGACGGACTGACCAGCACAGACTGACTGACCAGGACAGACGGACTGACCAGCACAGACGGACTGACCACGACCGACGGACTGACCATGACAGACGGACTGACCATGACAGACGGACTGACCATAACAGACGGACTGACCAGCACAGACGGACTGACCACGATAGATGGACTGACCAGCACAGACGGACTGACCATGACAAACGGACTGACCAGCACAGACGGACTGACCAGCACAGACGGACTGACCACGACCGACGGACTGACCATGACAGACGGACTGACCATGACAGACGGACTGACCATCATAGACGGACTGACCACGACCGACGGACTGACCATGACAGACGGACTGACCATGGCAGACGGACTGACCATAACAGACGCACTGACCAGCACAGATGGACTGACCACGACAGATGGACTGACCAGCACAGACGGACTGACCATGACAGACGGACTGACCAGCACAGACGGACTGACCAGGACAGACGGACTGACCATGACAGACAGACTGACCATGACAGACCGACTGACCATGACAGACGGACTGACCATGACAGACGGACTGACCATGACAGACGGACTGACCAGCACAGACGGACTGACCATGACAGACGGACTGACCAGCACAGACGGACTGACCAGCACAGACGGACTGACCAGCACAGACGGACTGACCAGCACAGACGGACTGACCACGACAGACGGACTGACCATAACAGACGGACTGACCAACACAGACGGACCGACCAGGGCAGACGGACTGACCAGGACAGACGGACTGACCACGACAGACGGACTGACCATAACAGACGGACTGACCAACACAGACAGACTGACCAGCACAGACGGACTGACCATGACAGACGGACTGACCACGACAGACGGACTGACCATAACAGACGGACTGACCAACACAGACAGACTGACCACGACAGACGGACTGACCATGACAGACGGACTGACCAGCACAGACTGACTGACCAGGACAGACGGACTGACCAGCACAGACGGACTGACCACGACAGACGGACTGACCATGACAGACGGACTGACCATGACAGACGGACTGACCATGACAGACGGAATGACCACGACAGACGGACTGACCACGATACATGGACTGACCAGCACAGACGGACTGACCATGACAAACGGACTGACCAGCACAGACGGACTGACCAGGACAGACGGACTGACCATGACAGACAGACTGACCATGACAGACGGACTGACCATGACAGACGGACTGACCATCATAGACGGACTGACCACGACCGACGGACTGACCATGACAGACGGACTGACCATGGCAGACGGACTGACCATAACAGACGCACTGACCAGCACAGATGGACTGACCACGACAGATGGACTGACCAGCACAGACGGACTGACCATGACAGACGGACTGACCAGCACAGACGGACTGACCAGGACAGACGGACTGACCATGACAGACAGACTGACCATGACAGACCGACTGACCATGACAGACGGACTGACCATGACAGACGGACTGACCATGACAGACGGACTGACCAGGACAGACGGACTGACCAGCATAGACGGACTGACCATGACAGACGGACTGACCATGACAGACGGACTGACCAGCACAGACGGACTGACCAGGACAGACGGACTGACCATGACAGACGGACTGACCATGACAGACGGACTGACCAGCACAGACGGACTGACCAGCACAGACGGACTGACCAGCACAGACGGACTGACCATGACAGACGGACTGACCATGACAGACGGACTGACCAGGACAGACGGACTGACCAGGGCAGACGGATTGACCATGACAGACGAACTGACCAGCACATACGGACTGACCAGCAGAGGGACTGACCATGACAGACGGACTGACCACGACAGACGGACTGACCAGCACAGACGGACTGACCATGGCAGACGGACTGACCAGGACAGACGGACTGACCATGACAGACGGACTGACCAGCACAAACGGACTGACCATGACAGACGGACTGACCAGCACATACGGACTGACCAGCACAGAGGGACTGACCATGACAGACGGACTGACCACGACAGACGGACTGACCAGCACAGACGGACTGACCATGGCAGACGGACTGACCACGACAGACGGACTGACCAGGACAGACGGACTGACCACGACAGACGGACTGACCAGGACAGACGGACTGACAACGACAGACGGACTGACCAGGACAGACGGACTGACAACGACAGGCGGACTGACCACGACAGACGGACTGACCAGCACAGACGGACTGACCAGGACAGACGGACTGACAACGACAGACGGACTAACAACGACAGACGGACTGACCATAACAGACGGACTGACCACGACAGACGGACTGACCAGCACAGACGGACTGACCAGGACAGACGGACTGACAACGATAGACGGACTGACAACGACAGACGGACTGACAACGACAGACGGACTGACCAGCACAGACGGACTGACCATGACAGACGGACTGACCAGCACAGACGGACTGACCAGCACAGACGAACTGACCAGCACAGACGGACTGACAACGACAGACGGACTGACAACGACAGACGGACTGACAACGACAGACGGACTGACAACGACAGACGGACTGACCAGCACAGACGGACTGACCATGACAGACGGACTGACCAGCACAGACGGACTGACCATGACAGACGGACTGACCAGCACAGACGGACTGACCACGACAGACGGACTGACCAGCACAGACGGACTGACCAGGACAGACGGACTGACAACGACAGACGGACTGGCAACGACAGACGGACTGACAACTACAGACGGACTGACCAGGACAGACGGACTGACCAGGACAAACGGACTGACCAGCACAGACGGACTGACCACGACAGACGTACAGACCAGCACAGACGGACTGACCACGACAGACGGACTGACCAGCACAGACGGACTGACCAGCACAGACGGACTGACCAGCACAGACGGACTGACCACGACAAAAGGACTGACCATGACAGACGGACTGACCACGACAGACGTACAGACCAGCACAGACGGACTGACCAGCACAGACGGACTGACCATCACTGATGGACTGCAGGTCGGGCAGACGTTGCGCCATGAGCACCACCACGGATCCGGCGGCCAGCTCGCTGCCGAGGCGGCGGCTGGCGCCGACCACCAACAGCAGGGTCCCCTTGCTCAGGCTCATGTCGACCGAGAGCGGCACCCACTCCTGACTCCTCGTCTGCTGCACGGTCATTCGCCTCTTCTGCGCACTGCTCCTCCGCTGATGCTCGTGCAGGTGGTGCCGTGTGATGGAGCGCTTCACAGTTCCCTTACATGGCTAGCGATTATGTTATGATCTGGGCACCACCTTCACGGGTCAGTGAAACTATCGACGTCTACAAATTAGATTATCTCCAGTAAGTGGTTGTCCCGGTATTTAATATATTCTGTTCTGTCTCTACCTTAGTGCGATTCCTGACAGCCTCACGTCTCCCCAATTCGGCTAATGCTCTCTGGAGAAAGGCAGCGTGACGACTGCCGGGATCGCTGGACCAATTGGTTGGACTGGAATGTCGCAACTTAAATCATGCAATATGCTTCATCAACGACCAGCAATCGGCAGCAGCAGGCTCCAGGAATGAGCTGCAATCGACAGCAGCAGGCTGCAGGAATGAGCTGCAATAGGCAGCAGCAGGCTGCAGGAATGAGCTGCAACAGGCAGCGTGCTGACTGGAGGTGAACACCAAGTAAGATGATTGCGCAAACTACGAAGGCAGCGACCGCAGACAAGCAAACCTGCTCCCGCTCTGCGCGCTCGTGAAACACATGTCCGGCACGGACGCTTCGGGCGCGTCTGTCGGCCGGGTGATTACAGCTATGCAACATCGTGGCCGAGCCATCCAGAATCGTACCGGCTTCACAGGGAATTCCGGACCACAGCTGGGAATTATTTCGGACACTCGCCAACATGCCTCAGCTCTTATTGCATGGAGACAACGACTCGTAGCAGCAATCTTGCATCCAACAGAGGGCTGGGGGCCGATGGCGTTGGCGTGGTCCATTTCGGACCTACGGGCCCCGGGTTCGAAACCCACCGGGTGCCAAGCCTCTTCCTCATCTACGTTCACTGCCGGCACCTTTAGAGTGGATGCTCCATTACCGGAGTGATTCCAGAGACTATGATTGGTTTGGATCAAACACTTCGGTCAACAGACAGATGCACCTGGAATTGCAGCAGAGGGTCACGTGGCCACAGAGCAGGAAGCGTGTGAACGCAGGGAGACGACTGGCTGTCCACACCGCCGCCGACTGGCTGACGGTGCGACTGTCCACACGGCCGCCGCAGCAGCCAGGGCCTGACTGAACGACAATCCCCACCGGCCACGTGACCAGTCGCCTTACTGACCGGCCCCGGCCTGCCCAGAGCATGGACCTGTCACCACTGGACTACTGGCTCCGCTCCCTGGACCTGTCACCACTGGACTACTGTGGTGGTGGTGGTAGCCCTGGGTCTGTCGCCACTGCACTACTGTGGTGGTGGTGGTGGTCCTAGGTCTGTCACTACTGGATTGCTGGTTCCGTTCCCTGGACCTGTCACCATTGGACCACAGATTTCGCCCTGGGCCCCGCCATCACTGGACTACAGGTTCCGCTCCCTGACTCTGACGGAGTTCAGCAGAGGCTCCCATCCGCTCTCGATGAGCTAAAGTAGGCTGTGCAGGGCTTCGCCAACTCTGTCGACACGGCGGAGGATCTGACCGGACCGGACAT